>JAJEJO010000185.1:0-30190 GCA_020662805.1 Glaucomys volans
CCAGACTTCTGCAGGAACAATGGGGCCTTATGATGGTCACCCTTGCCTCAGGCCTGATGGGGACAGATGACAGGGCTTGGACTAGGCTGGTGGCAATAAAGAGAAGAGGAGGGAAATGGAGGTGTTGGTTAAGCTTGGGTAACTGGGCGCAGGTGGGCCCAGGTGGCAGTTTTACCAAAAATGGGAGCCTGGGGGTTATAGGAGGAAGAGTTTTGAAGGGAAAAAACGACTTCTGATTTGTTAAGTGCAGAGGTGAAAAGTGTGTGTGTGTGTGTGTGTGTGTGTGTGTGTGTGTGAGAGAGAGAGAGAGAGAGAGAGAGACTGACTGACTGACTGATGGAGAGATTTCCTGGAGATAGAAATCTTGGAAGCATCAGCTTCCTGATAATGTTTAAATCCTCAGGACTGTTTGAGATCACGTGGGGAATCCAGTCTAGTTAAAGAGGACCCAAGATGGTGCCCGGAGCACTCTGGCACACTCAGAGCTTGGGAAAATGAAAAGGAAAGGAGACTGAAGGAGCTTCAGGGAGTGAGGAAGAGAACCAGGGACGTGGGTTATGGTGAACAGCAAGGCTTGACTGTGTTGGTGAGGTGGTCAGAGCTGAGGCGTGAGATGAGCCTGGGGTGGGGAAACCTGGAGGCAGTTGGAGCCCTGTGAGTGGGGGAGGGGGGGAGTTAGGTGGCCTGGGTGCAGTGGAATGGGCTCTATGGTGAGGAAAAGGAACATCCTCCAGCCACTTGCTACAGACTGCATGAACCTGTGTGTGTGTGTGTGTGTGTGTGTGTGTGTGTGTGTGTGTAGAAAGACACCCCAATGGTCCATGCATACAAAAGCTCAAGGGGCGAATAACCTGATGTACCTATGACTGCAAATGTACCTAATAATGCCATAAATACAAGCAGCGGTTACACTCCAAGGCAGAGGCGTGGTTGTTCTTGGGTTGGGGATCATGATACAGAAGGGGGAATGAGTGGAAGTTTCTAGAAAGTCACAGCGCCCCATTTCTTGCTTTCTTGTATGCTGGCAGTTGTTTTTATAACGACTTTATTGAAGAAGAATTTATATACCATAAAGGGCATCCGTGTTATGCTTGCCAGTCGATGATTTTTCATAAATTAAATTGTGCGGCTATGTCCACCATCTAGAGTTAGGGCATTTCCATCTCCCCATGAGAGCCCTGCTCCTGGCTGCAGTCTCTCCACTCCTCCCTCCAGCCCAGGCAGACACGAATCTGCTTTCTGTGTCTGCATTTGCCATGGCTGGACATTTTATGTAAATGGATCATATAACACGTGAGGCTTGTTGGACATGGTGAAGCATGCCTGTCATCTCAGGACTCCGGAGGCTGAGGCAGGAGGGCCAAGTTCAAGGCCAGCCTCAGCAATTGAGTGAGACCTTGTCTCAAAATAAAAGATAAAAAGAATTGGGGATGTAACGCAAGGGTAGAATACCCCTGGGTTCTATCCCCAGTACTAGAGGGGAAAATGCAGGGCTTTTGAGTGTAGTTTGATTCATGCAGCCTGTTTTGGGGGTTCATCCATCTCAGAGATATATACTTCACTTCTTTTTAGTGCCCAGGAGCATTTCCATGGTACAGGCATACTGCAGTTTGCCTATCAACTCGCGGGTCTGCTTTTTGGCTATAAATCACGTTGCTATGGCACGCAAGCTTCTGTGTGGACTTAGACTTTCACTTCTCTTGGGACAATCCCTAAGGATAGAATCCTCCATACAACCCAATCACACTGCAAATTGATGGTTTCACTTTTTAAGAGACTGCTTAACTTGGGGGCTGGGGATATAGTTCAGTAGGTAGAGTGCTTGCCTGTCAAGCACAAGGCCCTGGGTTCAATCCCCAGCCCCGCGCAAAACCAAAAAAAAAAAAGAAGAAAGAAACTGCTTTACTGTTTTGCAAAGGAGTAGCCCATGTCTTGCATTGGGTAGTGCTTATAGGAGAGTCTCAGTTTATAAATTACTACTGGTTAAATTACATATTGATGTACTTTCTTAACTTCTTGTCTTATAGCCATAGGACTGTCAAAAAATCGGGGTTCAAGGTGGTGAGGGGAGTGAACTCTGGGAGTTTCCTGTTAGAGGAAGGATTTTGGGATCCTGCTCTAGGGTCTATAGGGTGGGTGAGATGGGAGCAATTGTGAACCAAACCCTACACAAATCTAAGTAGGGTTCCAGACCCCTCAGGTTCAGAACCTAGGCAGCATATGCAAAGCATGTGCTAATATATGCAAATTAGTTCAGCTCCACCTGCTTTCCTCAGCTTGGGGGTCCTAGTCCCAGAGATTTAGGGTGCTGGGCTCAGGCACTCACAGCCTGGCCTTCCTGGGAGGGAGGAAGCCTGCACCTCCATAGGCAGCTGGGGGTGGAGTATCACCTGCTAATCCCTGGCCTGCTGAGGCCACCACTGTCCCTGATCCCCACAATGACCCTGGACACTGGCCACAGCTAATCTCTACCCTAGAGGCCAAAGGGCTGGCAGACAGCATAGTGCATCCTTCCTGCAGTTTGCAGGAGGCAGAGAGCCCTCCCAGCTCCCAGGCACCCCTAATGCAGAACCTAGGATCCTTGCCTCATACAGACTGGAGCCTTGAGGTCCAGAGAGAGACAGTAACTAGTCTAGGGTCACACAGCCTGGGGTGGCTCAGCAGCCATCCTTGATCTGCCTGGCCTGGTTGCCTCCAGGGAGTTCCAGCTCCCTCTCTGATGTTTCCCAAGACACCTGGCTTGTGCCGAAACTGGGAAGAGCACAACCTTCAAGAAGGCTGAAAGGAAGTGCCCGGTACATAGGGACCTGCAGCGGGTGCTTCTCAGAGCCTGCGGTTGCCAAGGAGCAGCGTCCTCACAATCAGGCTGGAGTGGGCATTGTCTCTGCACAGTGTCTCTTTATCTGCTGTCTACAAGGCCTGGCCCACCCCCTCTCTTCTCTCCTGCCCACTGAGCAGTCAGAAGAGCAGAGAGTCCTTATAAGCCTGTGCACCAAGGCCTGTGCCCTGCGGATGAGGTAGTTGCTGTCAGTGGGTCAAAAGTGGGGAACCCTCCCTGCCTTCCTCTAACTTCCACTTCCCTGCCCTTCCCCACCCCCTGAGACAACTTCCTAAGCTGTGTCACCATGCCATCTCCCTGTTCCTCCACGGTCCACAGTCCTTTTTCATCTGTCCCACCTAGCTCCCACCTCATCTCTCACTGAGAGAAAGCAAGCTAGGTCAACAAATTCTCACTAAAGTGTGAATGATTGAAAGGGGCTTCTGGGAATATCTGCTATTTAAGGTGGGGGGCACTTGGTAGCCAGCAATGATTTTCTAGTTCACACATGTAATGTCTCTGTGTTTAAAATGGTTACACATCTCTCTGTAAAATTTTGGGTAAATGCCAGATACCTTAGATAAGGAAATCCAGGACTGGTCACCTAGGGTCATATAGCATTCTGAGTCACACTCTGAACCCACTTGCTTCACCTTTTCCTGTTCACTACTTAATAGATTCAAACACCACTCTTCTAGACCATTCCTTGAATTCCCCAATTCCAACCTCTCCAAACAGACACACCCTACACTGACCTTGCAGTCTATGTGTGTGTGCACACATATGTGAGCATGCCTGAGTGTGTGCCTGTGTGTTGAGTGTCCCTGCCACCACATGTGAAATCCCTGAAAAATTACCTGGCACATAGTAGGTGCTCAATTAACACTTGACAAGTAGACAAATCAGCAGAAGGCTAAGGTTGTGTTCCTCCCCAGAAGGTTGTGTGACTGGCACAAGCCCAGAGTAAGCCCCTTCATATGCTTTGCTCCCCAGCCATGGCCCGGATCATTGACCTGGTCCCCTGGGACGATGGTTCCACGCACGTGTATGCATCCCCGGCCATCCTGCTCCCGATACCTCGGCAGCGCAACCGGTTGGCCAGCGTGAAGCAGCAGCTCTACCACCCAGCCCTGCCCACCCTGCGCCGCATGGACATGGACTCTGTCAAGGCCTGCCTCTCGGACGAGCACAGCCAGTCCACCACCTACTGCCGCAAAGGTCAGGCCACCTCACCTCCCTGGTGTCCTCATGTAATTTGGATGTTCATTCATCATGTTATGAATGAGGCTCAGCATTTTTCATGTTTAGGGTAATTTTTTAATTCTTATATTTGGGTGTGAATGGCCTATGCACTGTTTACCCATTTTTCTTTTCTTTCTTTTTCCTGTCTTGATTTACACTCTTTCTCTATTAGGGAAATTGCCTTTCATCTGTAAAACTAGTAGAAACTTTTTTTCCGTTTGCCTTTGGCTTCTTTTCTTTTTGCTATGCAGAAATGTATTTTTATGTAGTCAAAGTTGTTGATCATTGTCGTTAGAATTAGGCCTTTCCCACCCCAAATTTAGAGAAATTTTCCCCCATTTTCTTCTAGTATTTCTATGGTTTCGCTTTTTTTGCACCGAAATCTTTTTACCTGTATGGGAGTTTATTACATTGTAAGAGGTGAAGATAGAGATACTGTTTTATCTTAGATGTTAAAAGCCATCCAGTATCTCCAAAAATAATTTAAAGCACAAACCTCTCTTGCATGAACCTGGGACTGCTAGTGGAAGGGACGACTCTCCTCCCTCTATCTTCTTTCAACAGATGAATTTGACAACGCCCACTTCACACTCCTGGGGATCCCCAACCAACCCCTGCACTGCTTGGTGAGTATTACCTCTGAGCCTGGGTTTGCACAGCGACACAAGCCTACACCCAGTCCCAAGCTCTACTCCTAAGTATGTTCTCAGCTACCTGTTTGGGGACCACCCCACCACCACCACCCAATCCGGGTCTCCAACTTCAGGCACACCCTGGGTCAGAGGGGTCAAGGGTCAGCTAAGGTTATGAGGTGATCCAAGAACACACCCCACACCCAAGTTCCTGCTTCTACTGCTGTGATCCTGATCCCCCAAGCCCTAGCAGGACATCACACCAACTGGCCAGAAGCTCCACTGCAAGTACCGCGAGGGAAAGCTGGTGCCCATCGCTCCAGGCATCAACCGCATCGACTGGCCCTCGTTCACGCGCGCCATCGAGGACTGGTCTCACTTCGTGTCCACGGCCGAGGAGTTCAAGCTGCCCTGCCTGAACAAGGGGGGTTAGTCTCCCAGCTGCGGATGCTGCCCCAGGGCTGGGGGAGATTGCGGGGCACCTGGGCCATTGCTGTAACAGGGAGAGAGGACCACCGGCTGCAGGCGGGCAACCTCAGGGACAGGGTAGGGGAGCTGGGGAGCAGCTGGGGCTCCTACAGCAAGCGCGACTGAGACCAGCTGAGGGACTTGGAGGCGGCGCTCATCTTGGGGAAGGAGCCAGAGGGTCTAGGCGAGGCCAGGAGGAGCAACCTGGCTGGGGCGGAATGCTGATCTGGTTCTGGAACTGGGGGAGGCTTTGGGTTGGCTGGGCAGTCGAGAAGGGGCTTGCTCTGTGGGCGAGGCTTAGGTTGGGAAGGGCGGGGCTTGTGGGAGCAGGTGGGGCGTCCAAAGTGGGTTCTTTCCTCAGTGGAGAGGTTCAGCGGCTACGCGGTACGGTATTTGAAGCCGGATGTGACTCAGAACTGGAGGGTAAGGAAGATGCTCGCTGACCGGTCCCCAGGGATCCTGCTGGGAGCGGCTAAAGCAAAGGAGATGCGAGGGACAGGGAAAGGGAGGGAGGGAGGAGCGCAAGTTCTTCCAGTCTCCGGGGCTAAGATCCCCAGTAGGGAACGCTGTGGGGGGCTGGGTGGGTATCCGAGCTCCCAGGCTTACCAGCGCCCCCGTCCCTGTGGCCCGCCCAGTACTGCGTGAACCAGAACCCCAGTCTAGACCGCTACGGACAGAAGCCCCTGCCTTTCGACTCTCTGTAAGTGATGCCACGAGCCCCAGGGCCTCATACCTGGAGGAGGGAGGGTGGGATCTTAGCTCCATTCCTAGCCCACACAAGGGCCCTTGAAAATATGAGGCCAGGGAAATATTAATTGGTTCAAGCACAGCACACGAAAATTGTGATTTCAAAATGAATAAATGTTTAATTCCTACCAAACGGAGCACCTTGTCATCCCTGGCAACTTCACCCTTTCGGAGTGGAGGCGTTAAATGGGATGAAGGGCAATGTAATCATTTCGGTTTGCTGGCGGGGAGCGGCCCCCTCTGCATCTGGGGCTCACCCTCCGCGTCTTTTCGCAGGAACGCGTTCCGGCGCTTCGGCTCCAACTACAGGTAGGGGAATGGCCACGCCCCTGCCCGCAGCAGGCCACGCCCCGGTCGGGCTGCTCTGGCCATTGGGGCGGAAACAGGGTGTTCCGCCCACACTCAGATCCCCGGCCCTCCATCGTCTGGGCCCAGCGAAGGAGGGCTCTCTAGCTGCTTCGCTCGCTCGGTAGAGATCTGAGCAAAAGCTCAGCTCCCGGGGGGATTGGGGTGGACGTGGAAAGGAGCTCATATGCCATCAGGATTGGCTCAGAAGAGGAGGGCATTACCTGGTAGGACTAAACAGAAGGAAAGAGCCAAGCATCTACCTTCTAGGATGTGGACAAGTAGGAAGGGAGGTTGCAGGTGCTTCCAACCGGGTCACCCCCGTGGGTTGAAACTCAGAGATGGGGGTGAGAACGCGAGTGCAGCAAGATATACTAGTATCTTCATAATATGGCCGTCTCCAGCCCTGCTTTGTGCATTTCAGCAATACCAGGCTCCTTGGTGTGCCCCAAGCCCACCAGCGCAATCCAAAACTCTTCCAAACTTTTTTTGTGCCGTTTCAGCACCTAGATGGTCTTTCCTCCTCTGTCTGGAAAAGTCCTCACTCTTGGAAGGCCAGCCTGATTGTTCCATCCCCTGAAAGGCTTCCCTGAGCCTCTGCCTCTCCCACCAGCTCACACTCCCTCCACTTGGTCACCACCAGGCGTCCCTAGCTTATGGTGTCCAGGCTGCTGCATTCTCATTATTGATGGGAAGTTGCCCTTCGTCCCCCCAGGCACACAGGGACGCTTTCTACTGTATGATGTCTAACCGAGTAGGTTCGTTAAATGACTGAAGAATGAATGAAGCAGTTCATATTTGGGGGGTCTGGGGAAAAGAATAAGGTGAGGCGGGTAAATTGAAAAACCAAGAACTGCCAAAATATATTAAAGGAAATAGGGAGCTACTGAAGGCTATTGGGCCAGACAGAGGCTAGGTGGAAACTGTTTTCAGAGAATTGAGGATTGGAAGGTGGGTTTGGGGGAAAGTCCTGGAGAAGACCTCCACTTCACCCGCTTCTCTCCACAGTCGCATCAACTACCTGACCCCCTGGCATTAATCTCTGAAAAGAGGCCAACCCCAGACTGCTGAAATGTGCCACCTAGGTCCCCCAGCGGGATAGAGGGCATCTCCCCAGAAGTTCAGCCAGACTAGAAATAAACCTAATGCTCCCTATATGTACTTGTGTGTGTGTGTGTGGTTGTGTGTGTGTGTGTGTGTGTATTGGTTACAGAGGCTGGCAGAGGGTCAGGACCACTGGATGACCCTTACCCTTGTCTGTCCCTGCCAACTCCTGAAGGACCACTGGGGAACTGGAGAGGGATGTTTGGTGACCTTGGGTAAGAAGGTCAAGGTCTAAGCCTCAAGCCCAGCCAGGGCTGAAGTGCAAGGGCAGGACTGGGAGTCAGGCTTTCCTCGTGCACTTCTTCCTTGCCTGCAGCCCCACACCCAAGTCCCCTTCATCTCAGATCCTGAATCTGAGCCATAAGGAGAAAGGGAGGGTGTTAGATTTGTTGGTGCCTCTTTCTGAAGCCCTCACTGTACCAGTGTATGGGGGGCTTCCTGGCACCCAGGGCTTCCCTGACGTAGAGGCAGGCTCTGGGAGGCTGGCTAGGCCTATGACATCTATTCCCTCTGAAGCAACAGAACATGAACTATAAACCTGGAAGAGGTGCCTGAGATGAGAACATTCCCTGCTATCCAAGGCACCAACAGTAAACATAATGTAAGCAAAAAGTTGTCTGCCCAACCACAGGGGGTAGGACTAGCCCTGACCTGCCCAGCAACCCCCCAACCCTAACCCCCTTCTGTGAAGGGGAAGGCATGATAGCCTGGCCTGGGAACAAGATCACCCTGCTCCAAGGGGCTAGGGAAGCAGGTCCCCACCCTGGCTCAGGAGGCAGGGCAGCTCACAACTGTGCTTAGTTCCTGGACCTTCCAGACACCCCACCAACCCAACTCTACCCTACCTGCAGGAAGACAGCAAGGTCAGACAGACTGGGGCAATTAGCCACCAAATTTAAGAACTCTGTTCTGGTCCTGGGCTCTGGATTTCAGGGATCCTCAGATCCTCTACAATCCTGCACAAAACTCTGTGTACACTGTGAGCTTATTTTCCATGGAAATGTTCCTTCTTTTCACCTGATTCTCAGGAAAGCCAGTGCCCATGAGGTTAGGAATCCCTGGTTCAAACCCTCTCCTTCACCCACACATTTACTGAGCACCTATTGCATTCGAGGCCAGGGTTCAAGAAGTAGGAATTTAAAGAGCAACACTAGCCCCTCATTTTTGGACCTGTGTCATACTACTCAGAACACATTATCATCTGAACCAGTTTTTTTTTTTCCCCTCTGGGCCTCACAAGCACCCTAGTGAGTGAGCTGAACCAATGCTGCCTATTTTACAGAGAGAAAAAGACCCAGATCAAACAGGTAGTTAGTCTTGAGCCAAACCCAGAACCTAGGTCTCCAGTCCCAGCACTTGGCACAGTGTCCATAAATGGTTTGTGCTCAACTTTCACAGAAGAAATTATCTCCCTGAATTGTGCTCTTTCTGCTTAACTTTGGGTAATAAGATGGGTTGCATGTGGTTGACCTGCAGAGCCTGCCTTTTAGACTTGAGGCTGATTTTAATTTCTTTCAGAGATGGAGGTGTCCTTACACTGAGATAAGGGACCATGTGCCATCTCTCTAAGCTAAAGTATAGGCTCTGCTGACAACAGAGCAGAAGACTGAGCCTGGGGAGGGAAAGGACAGGAAGTAGTAAAGACATCACGGAACCGCTTCCTCCTCAGGGGTCTGGTGAAGATGTACCCGGCCTCCTGCCATTTCATGCAGAAGTGCTTTCCTACAAGCTCAGCAGACAGTACATGCTGTCTTCAACCTTGGGAAGCCATTCACAGAGCACCCTGGGGCTCCTGGGTCACATTCTGCAGAACCAGAATCCCCGCCCCCACAAATGCCAGAGAAAAGGTGGATTTACCCAAGGCTCACAGCAAGGATGCTAGAGTCTTGGCCTGGGTAAGAAGGGACATTAGTCAGCTCTAGGGAGCATCCTGAAACATTTAAAAGGGAATAAAGTGGGTTTTATTCCTGGCCCCACTTCATGGTGAGCAAGTCCATCCCAGAATGTGACCCAGCAAACATTTGCAACCTTTGCCTGTACCAGCTCTGTGCTGGGTGCTGGGGTGCACAGACAAAATGCCATTCCTGCCTCTGGGTGCTTCCTATCCAATGGAAGAGACGGGTGGGCCCAACTGGTGCCAGCCAGAAATGGTATTCCTCCAACCCAGGATGCTGTGGATGGTCACTCACCCCGGCAACTTCATTACAAGTTCTTGCCCACCAATTGTACATTTAATCCTGATTTCATAAACATAAGAAAAAGTGTGCCTAAGAATACAGGAACTAGAGTAGCAAGGCCTATACCGCCTGACTGAGTGGGTACTTCCTATTCTTAAGTGGAGGCAATGCACTCAGTGCCTTGCAGGCCCCACTTAGCAGTTGATGAAATGGCCTTGGAATGGTTAGGTGACTGGCACAAGATCACACAGGTGGTGACTGGTAGAGTTGGGAATTGAAGCCAGCCTGTCTGGCCCCGCCTGTAGTCACCACATTCCACTGCTTTCTCGCTAAGAGGAGGCTGAGAGTGAGGGAGGAAGCCAGAGGGGGCTTCCTGGGGCTGGGACATCTGACTCGGGCTTAGGAGGAGGACAGGATGTCTCATAAGAAAGCTCTCAGAAGCTGGGCATGGTGGTGCCCCTACAGTCCCAGCTATTTGGGAAGCTGAGGTGGGAAATTTGCCTGATCCCAGGACCAACCTGAGCAACAAAGTAAGACTCTGTCTCCAAAAGCAAAAACAAGAAGCAAGCAAGCAGGCTGCTCTCAGAGTTGCTGCTGAAGGCCAGTCTCCCAGCCGCCTCCTCTTCTCAGCCTCTGGGGGTTCCTTTCTCATCATAAATCAGATCACATCAGAAAATCAGAAATCTCTACTACAGACAAAATCTTGGGGACAGCCCAGCCACCATGACCTGGTCTCTAGGCCTTCCAGGCCTGACCCCAATTCAGTGCCCTGATCCTTTTACACCAAAATACCCCCACCCCCTCTACCTCTTCACTGTCCCAAACACCCAGACTCTGTCTGCCTCCAAAAATTGGTTCAAAACTATCATTCCACCAGAAATGCTTTCCCCACCTCTTCCTACCCAAAGTTCACCCTTTCTTTCTGACAGGCCCCTCTCAAGTCCTCCCTTCTCCCCCTATCCTTCTCCAAGACCATGAGAACAGGCACTGTAGCTGTTCAGGGGACTCACTCATGCCCCCGTCCCACAGTGGACTTGCCTGCCTCTTTATAACTGGGGCTCAGGGATTAGGGCTTAGAGTCACCCAGAGCCAAAACACTGATCTAGATTAAATGAAATAACTCCCATAAAGGAATAGTGGTGTTTAATACGAAGCAACATGTACAACACACGTCACAACCCAGGGCCTGGGGCTGGCACTGGGACAGGTTTAGGAACAGGATGAGGATTCCAGCTGAGGGTAAGATGTATGAGGGTTGGGGGGACTTTTGCACATCATATTTTGTACTACATATCAGCAGTTTTGACTTTGGTACTAGGGATTGAACCCAGGAGTGCTTAACCATTGAGCCACATCCCCAGCCTTTTTAAAAATTTTGAGACAGGATCTCACTGAGTTGCTTAGGGCCTTGCTAAGTTGCTGAGGCTGGCTTTGAGCTCGAGATCTAGCTGCCTCAGCCTACCGAGTCACTGGGATTACAGGCATGTACCAGGGCAGCCAGCAGTTTTGACATTTTTTATCTTACTTTTCGATTTATGAAAACTCCAAACCCTCTCAACTGAACTTCTTGCTTAGTGCCCTGTTGCACACCCTGGCAAACATAGGCAATGCTTGTGGATAAACAAAGGTAGGCATGTAGACCCAGGGTGAGGACGGAGACACATGGAGTGAAGATGGGAACGCCACAGCTCCCTTCTCCCTCCCCCACCTTCTTTACAGGATATTCTGGCTGGAATCTTTGTAGGTTTGGGAAAATCAATAGCAGCCAAGGCTCTTCCTGGAGGCGTGAACTTTAAGGAACAAAGAAACCACTTACTTAGGGATTGAAAGTGGAGCTTGTCACCAGAGCCTGACCCGGGATCTTAGGTGAACTGTGACCTGAGCAGCGATCCCACTGAGGCCTGCTCTGGAGGAAGACAGAGGGAGGGGCAGGGCTGTGGGGCCAGGATGGGACTGGAGACCAAGAGGTGGTTCTCCATGACAGTGCCAAGAGGCACAGGCTCTTTATGGAGGAGCTGCCTCTGCACAGATGGGAAGGTGGAGCATAGTAACTTCAATCCCTCAGGAGCCTACTGGTAAAGAGCTGTCCTGCTCCCTTGGCCAGACCGGGTGCCAGGAGCAGTCCTGGCCATTGTTTCCAGTTTCCTGGTCAGCTAGAGCTAGAGTCCCAGGCGTCAGTGGCCAGAGGTAGAAGGTCGCTGGGCTGGGCATGCAGAGGGAGCACTGTGGTACAGGGTGAATGGCCGTGGGTGAGGTCAGGCCCTCTGGGGTGGGCCTGGCTGACTGGGTCTGCTGCTCCAGGGAGGGGCTGAGCAAGCTCTCCTGCTTACAGTCCCAAGCTTCTGGCCTTCCATGAGCTGCTAGTCCCTCATGGTCCAGCTCCCTCCTCCACGGCTACAGCTATAATCCAAGGTCAAAGGGGGACAGGTTCATTTCCCAGGGACTCGGGTGTCCTGCACTTGGTGCTGTCAGCATCTTCACAGCTTACCCACCAGTGCAGCACTGAGACTCCATTTCATGTTCACAGCAGTCAAGCAAGGCAAAGCTTAACCTACTTTTTTTTAATAGACAGGTGACTTAGTCCCAAAGAGGTTAAGTGACTTGCCCAAGGCTACGCAGTCAGAACATTCAAAGCTCAGGATTCAAACCCAGCCCTATGTCCCAGACCCCAACCTGACACTGTGGCCCTTATGCCTCTCTCTGCCTCCGTGTCCCATCATTTCCCTGTGGAAAAACAACCAGAACAAGCAGAGCTATGGTCTGTGACGGTCAGTGTCTTTACTTCTAAAGCATACATTGGACTCACTATATATTAACATCAAAAGTGGCTACCTAAAATGGAGTCATCCTTTTTAAAAATCCAAATTTTCACATTTATATATAAGATTCAAAATGACATGAAATTAAACTATACAATGTTATGAATAGTATAACAAACTGCTTTTAGAAAGCAAAATGAAAAGAAAAAAATAGCAGTTGGGACTGTTGTAAGCCTGGGTTCTGGTCTTTTGAGGCATTGTGACCAAGAGCCAGCACCGAGGGGAAGGACCAGCCCCTCTCTGCAGGCACAGGAGGAAACCCAGTCAGACAGAGGAGGCAGATGTGTCTGTTCAGACTTCTGAAGGTAAGAGAGAGGCAAGGTGGTGTCTTCCTGTGCCTCTGGGTCCTTGGTGTGTGCACTGACCAGTCTTCTTTCGAGACCCACAACCAGAGAGAGGTGGGGCTGGAAGAGGGCAAGGGGCGAATCTGGGTTATTTTGGTAACGAAGGGTCTCTGGGCCCCTGAGCAGGCCCCAGCCACCAGCAACCTTGCCTGACCCCATCCTCCTGCCAGGCACACTGCCTGCTGGGTTCCTGAACCTACTGGTTCCTCCTGCTCCCTATGCCCTGGGCACTTTCTGCTCCAAGAGCTCTGAGGGCAGCCAGAGACCTGGGGGGAATCTAGGAGGACCCAAAGGAGAATAGAATAGTTTTCTAAGTACCTGGATATTATCCAGGGCATTCTGACAACATAACATCCCTAGGGTTCAGGCCAGTAGCCAAAATGATGGAGGGGTGGTATTCCCACTAGGAGGGCACTGTGAAGTCAGAGGTCATTCCCATTCTGGGCGCCCAGACCTGGTCTTGGCCCTGAGGCAGGGCTGGGGCAAGTGGACTGGGGCTATGCCCTGAGCCCTGAACATTTTGGTTCTCACAATTTGAGGATACTTGTTTGTATCTGCCAGGGGATCACGCACTTGGCCCTACTTCCTCCTACTGCCCCCTTGGCCCTACATTCCCCTTCTCCATCAGCAGTTTCATCTGGCTGAGCATACACTCACCACCACAGCTAGGAACCACACTGCAAGGCAGGAGGGGGCTTTCAAAGCCACAGGATTAGCCCTCCACATGAGCAGGTTGCTCCTCCTTTCCCCAAGGACAGCACTACTTCCCCCTTCCTGGCCAGGCCTATTACTTCCCCCGCAGAGCCCCCAAAGATCCCTATCCCTTTTACAATTTGACTGTCAGAAACCCTAGGGACACATTGCCCCTGTCTGGGGCAGGCAGAGAGCTGTGCTTTATGGTCTATCATGATCCCCAGAACTAGGTCACAAACAGCAGTTTGAGGGGGATGCCTCATACCCAGCCCACCTCTGGGGTCCAGGACCTACCATAACCATGCTCCTTCCCAACCCATCTGGTTTCTAAGTAGCCTGAGAGATTTGGAAAGGTTGGGTTGGTAGACCCCATCCTTGGGGCAGAAGTGACTGCCAGTGGAATTTCAGTCCCCCAGAGAGGAGGGAAGCTGCTGCCCCCGGAAAGCGAACCCTGCAATGGGAAAGAAGTTGATGGAATCAGGACTGCCACAGCAATCTGGCTCCCCCAGGGCCAGGCTGGTGACAGGAGTGCTGGGTACACTCGCCCTCCACCTGCCCAGTACCTTTTGTCCTCACTCCGGGAGCCTAAGAATATGGAGCTGGGTGGGGGTTGGTGGGATGCAGCTATAAGGAGGCGAGGCGGGGCTGGGCCCTAGCAGCCATCGCCTGTCCTCAGGGTAGGCAGGCGGCCACCTGGTAGGCGCCCTCGGCAGCTGCAGCGGCGGCACTGTGCTGTGCACTGTGCTCCTGCAGCAGGGCCACGTCCAGGAAGCGCTCACCACACCACACGCACTTGAACTGCTGCTCGCGAGCGTGGACACCTTGGTGCTTGTTGAGATGCTCGCGCTGCTTGAAGGCCTTGTCACAGTTGGGGCACTTGTAGGGCTTCTCACCGGTGTGCACCCGCCGGTGCCGCTGCAGGTCTGACGCGTATTTGAAGCGCTTCTCACAGTCCGGGCACTTGAGCGGCTTCTCTCTGGCCGGGTCGCAGCGGTGCTGCACAAACTCCGAGGAGGAGAAGAAGCGGCGCTCACACAGGGTGCAGCGCAGGGGCTTCTCGGCTGCGGCGCAGTGCGCCAGCTGGTGCTTCTGCAGGGCTGACGCCCGCTTGTAAGCCTTGTTGCACACAGGGCACTTGAAGGGCCTCTCGGCTGCGCCTGGCAGGCACTTGTGCCGTAGCAGCTCGGCCGACTGGTCGAAGCCCTTCTGGCACATGGGGCACTTGAAGAGAGTCTCGAGGGTATGCACGTGCTGGTGGTACAGCAGGTGGCTGGGCTGTCCAAAGCCCTTCTCGCACAGGCCGCACTTGAAGGGCTCCTCCGTCTTGTGCGTGCGCCGGTGCCGCATCAGCGCGTACTGCTGCTTGAAGCCCATGGGGCACAGGTCGCACTTGAAGGGGCGCTCGGCGCTATGCGTGCGCTCATGCTGCCTCAGGTCCGAGGGCCGCTTGAAGGCCTTCTGGCACTCGCCGCAGCGGAAGGGCCGCTCGCCGCTTGGAGTGCAGGGGTGCTGCAGCAGCTCCGAGGACTCCTTGAAGTGCAGCTCGCACACATTGCAGCGGAACAGGTGGTGCTCGCCGGAGTGCGCGTACATGTGGCGCACCAGGTGAGAGCGGTGCTTGAAGGTCTTCTCGCAGACCGCGCACTTGTAGGGCCGCTCCGAGCTGTGCGTGCGCTTGTGGTGCACCAGGTGGGAGGACTGGCTAAAGCTCTTGTCGCACAGCGTGCACTTGTACGGCTTCTCACCTGTGTGGATCCGCTCGTGCCGGGAGAGCTCTGACAGGTGCTTGAAGGGCTTCTGGCAGATGGGGCAGCTGTAGGGCTTCTCCGCCTGTTCCGCAGGGGCGACCGCAGGAGGCGGGGCGGCCGGCGGAAGTGATGGGGCAGCAGCGGCGGCCGGCTCTGCTGCCTCGGCTGGCTTGTAGGTCTTCTCACAGATGGAACACTTCACGAGGCCACTGTGTGCGCTGTGGTGCTGCGCCAGCGAGGTGAGCAGGGAAAAGCCCATCTTGCATACTCCGCAGACGAAAGGCTTCTGCTCGGCCTGCACGCACTGGTGCTCCAGCAGGTCAGTGGCCTGGTGGAAGATCTTGAGACACTGAGTGCATTGGAATGAACGGTCGTGGCCCGCCAGGCACTGGTGTTCATGAGGGCTAGACAGGTGTGCCAGGTCATGACCACACACACCGCATTTGGGTCCTGGCTCCCCTGCTGCCTGCAAGGGTGCATGCTGTGGGGGCTGCAGGCCCGTGTCTGGCTGCAGGAGGATGCCATAGACCGCACAGCCCAGGGGGTTCTCCGCTGTACCTGGGGGCAGCGCATGCTCCGCCAGGGCCGGTGGGGGCTCTGCATGGTGCTGAGGTTGGGGTGGCTGGGGCTGCTGCGGCTGTGTCTGGGGTGGCTGCTGCCAGCTTTCCGACATGCTTGGGAAGATGAAACAGGGTTTGGAGATTAATGGCTTCAGTTTCCTGCTTAAGGTGACCCAACTCAGAGAAAGAAGTTGCCCAATCTCAGGGATGGACAAGGACCTCAGACAAGGCACTGAAGAAGACTGGTCAGACGGCCCTAGACATCAACTGAGAAGACAGAATACAAGGCTGCGTCTACAGGGCAGAGGGTGCTTCAGGGCAGGGTCCCAACAATGCCAGGGAAACTGCCTTCCCCAGTGAGCGGTTCTGTGGGGAAGAGAGAAACTGTGAGCTTGAGCAGGAATCAGCAGCCCTTCCCCCAGTTTGCTCCTGTTCTGCACTTGCCACCTGGACATAAATCACATTCGGGAAGGGCGACACTCAGGGCTGGGAGATGTTCCCTTCACATGCCAGCAACGGAGTCTGCGGGCAGTTCAACTCCTCTAGGCAAAGGGGATGGAAGCTGCCTCCACTCTATCCATGCCTGAACCAGGCATCTTAGCCTCCAGGAGTCCCTCAGCCTCCTACCAACTCTCTTCAGTCAGGTAGGTGTCTCCCAGGTGAGAGCCTCGGGTGATCTGTTCACAGTCCAGAGGCCTCCCTAAGGCCTGCCAGCCCCACTCCCATTCTACCCTGAGTCTCACCCAGGACACCACTGCTCAAAGGATCAGTCTGCTGACCTAAAAAGGCCACACCTCCCAGGTTTGAGAGCCCAAGGGCAAAAGACCACTGGCAGACAACATTAGAAAAACTATGTAGAACCAAGGACCACATCAAAAACCCTCTCCTGTCAGGGACTGGCTCCCACATCCCTTCACCTATCCCCCAGGCCCTCCACTCTGGCTATCCTCTTGCCACATAATAGGGTGAATGGCCTGGCAGACACCTGAACCCCTGGATGATGGGAGCTAGGTTCCCAGATCCACCCAGTCTCAGTGTCCACACAGTAGAACTTCTTCACTCAAGTCATCTCCCAGAGCACCCAAAAGAAAGACAGAGAGAAAGGAAGAAAGAAAGAAAGTTCTAAATCCTCTGAATCTCTCTGGCTGGCTGTCAGGTCTGCAGAAAAATGTGAGAAACTGCACTGGTCTGTCTCAGTGACGTAGACTATAGCCTAGTAACCACAGAGCATTTCTCTCCACCTCCCTTCTGGAGACGACCCACTACCCTGCTTCCAGGTTATAACATTCTGGGTAATCAATGGAAGGTAAAGCCCACCCAGCCTAGGCAAATCTCTAACTCACCACTTTGTGGCAGCATATGATAATGCCAGAGAGAGGGAGGAATTTTTAAAGTCAGAGTCAACCCACTTTCAGGTTTCTAGCTCATCTGCCTCTTAAGTTGAAAAGTTTGTTGTAAGTTTTCTCCTGAGAGGAGGAAGGGTAGAGGCTGTCCTCATAGGCCAGCCTGACTTCTAACTGTTCTGTTGAAGAAATATAAGAATGAAGCTAAAATGTCATACTCAGCATCTTCTGGGAAGGAAGGAAGGAAAGGGGCTGCTGCTCTTGGTGGAGGCAGCAGGTTGCATGAACAAGTAGGTACCACTTGGTTATCTAAGCAGGCAGAGGGGAAAGGCGGCTGCTCTGAGCACCTTCTAGGTCTGGCTGCACCAATCCAACTGTGTTGTGGTTGTTTCTTTTTCTGGCATAAATGGCTGCCAGAGCCAGGGGCCCCTGGGGTGCAACCCCACTGCCCACCCTGATCCTCCTCCAGGAAGGTGCAGTCAGAAACCTCTCATCACTCCACAAAGGGAAGGAGAGATGAGGGGAGGGGAGGCAAAGGGAGGCCCCCACCTGCGCCCCACCCCAGCTCGTCCTCCTCCCTGGGAAATGGAATGAAAGCCGATCACCTCCCACCGGCCCTACTCGCCGGCCCAGCTGGGCTGCCTCCTGTCAGCCCTCGCCTGGATGGCCGAGCCGCTGCCACCCGAGAGCGGGTGCCTGGGTCCCAGGAAGGCCCCGGGGACGCAGGCCCGGCCCGGGAAGCGGCTACGCTTGGAGGCCGGGCCTGGGCCGCCCAGGAACTCAGGAGGCCGCCGGGTCGGGTCGGAGGGGCGGGGGGACGGCCCGGCCGACTGGAGAACTGGTGCGGCGGCAGCGGGAGTGGCCCCAGACGCACCCCCGGGCGCCCCGCCGCTCACCTGCTCCAGGCCGCCTGCGGGGCCAGGCGCGGGGCGAGCGGCGACCAGCTGCTCTCTCGGCCGCCCCTTTATTCCGGCTCCATCAGCGGCGGCGCGGCCTACGCGCGCTGCCAATCCCCGGCCTAGCGTAGCGGTGGCGGCCGGCCCGGGGGTGGGGAACCGGTTTGCGGCGACCGGAACGGAGGAAGCGACGCGCGCGGTCAGGCTAGCGGGGCCGGGGCGGAGGAGCGCCGGGAGGGCGGGCGGACGGACCGATGGCCTTGCAGAGACAGGCGGACGAGCGGGCGGCGCAGGGGCCAGGGAGGCGGGGCTGGGGGAGGAGCGGCAGCCGGGGCGGCGGCGGCGGCGGCTGCGGGAGGAGCGGGCCGCGCGGAGCGAGGCCGCCCCCTGCCGGGGACCCCGCGGCCTGGCCGGGTCGGACACGCCGGGTGCGCAAGACGGTGCTGGAGAGGCCGGGCCGTGCGCTTAGGCTGACCGAGGGAGGGCGCTCAGTTCGCGCCCACCCCACGCGACCTTAGAGGAGAAAACTGCCGGTTCCGCCCCCGGCCCGACTCGTGCACCTGACAGCGAGGGCCCTCCTGGACCCTCTCACCTGCTGGAACTGAGGCTCATCTAAACCGCTGGGCTTAGCTAAGAAAGGAGTGGCCTCGGGGCTCGGACTTTGGACCGGTTTGAGGAGGGGGCTTCGGGACCTGTGAAACGGACACACCAAGGCTGGAGCGGGGAGGTTCCGGGAGGCCAGGTGGCCCTCCACGTGCAGCCAGCGGGCAAACTGCACGCGGACAGCGTTCGGACCGCGGACACCATCCTTGCTAGTGTCCCGTTGGGTCCCGCCCCTTCTGGCCCCGCCCCTCCCCGCCCCGAGGCGGTGATGCCCTAGGCCCCGCCCCCCGGGAGCACTTCCGGCTCAGCGGAACGCGAGGTGCAGGTTGAGGTTGCTGGCGGTCCTGACCTGTGAAGGTGTCGGACGGGCCCCATGAGCGCAGGACCCCTGGAGGGCTACAGCAGCAGCGGCTCCGAGGATGAGGCGGAGGACGAGGCTGAGGACGAGGCAGCGACCAAGGGGCGGACCAGGCCGGGGACTAGGGGCCGTCGTCGGTGAGGAACGGGGAAGGCTCTTCCGCGGGGGCACGGATTTGCTTGAGACCCGCGCAGACCCGAGCGTCTGTGGACGTGGGGCGGGGCGGTTCCCGGGGAAGGAAAAGCAGGCACAGCGGGAAAGGAGGATCCAAAGGGAACCCCTGGACAAAGCCCCAGTATGCCCCACCAGGCTCGGCGAGGTTGGGAGGCAGGACACGGGCTCAGGTCCAGCATCCGGCGCTGGCACGATCTGTCTGCCGGAGGGTAGCACACCATCCTCGGTCTGTTTCCTCATGTGAACACAATTGCAGTAGTAATTACAGCTTAAGCTTATGGAGAGCCGGGTGCGGTGGCACACGTCTGTGACCCCGGAGACCTGGGGTGGCTGAGGCAGAAGATCACAAGTTCGAGACTGGTCTCCGCAACCGTAGACCCTGTCTCAAAATGAAATGAAAGTGGAGACGGCTGGGAATGTAGCTTAAAGGTAAAGTGCCCCAGGAGTCAATCTCCAGAACCACACAGCATATGGAGGGCTTTTTCATTCATACAACAAATACTCATTGAGCACGCAGCCTGAGCCAGACTGGAGACTGGGAACTTAAGTGGACAAAAGCCATGAAAGTCTCTTTCTTTGTTGGCCTTAGGTTCCTTGCTGAGTGCTTTTACAAGCAGTATCACAGTTGATGGCCTAATAGTTCTATCACGTAGAAATACAATTTACAAGTAAAGGAAACATGTATCTCACTTGCCAGAGATCACAGGGCTAGAAAATGCTACTCCATCTCAGGCCTGTCCAACCAGGGGATGTGATATCCAAACCACACCTTGCTGCCTGCCCTAGTGTTTCTCATGGGGACCATGCTTCGTCCTAAGGTCTGCTTACCAGAGTTGTTTATAAGGGTTGCAGCTTTTGTTGTATGTATAAAAGTAGAGAATGCTAAAAAGATAAATGTGCTTTTTTTTTTTTTCCCTTTTGCAGCGGCCAGAGCCCTGTTCCTGGTCAGAGGTTCCCAGTACCTGACAGTGTACTGAACATGTTCCCCAGCACAGAGGAGAGGCCTGAGGATGACAGTGCAAAACATGGGGGACGTGTGCGCACCTTTCCCCATGAGCGAGGCAACTGGGCTACCCATGTCTACCTACCATGTGAGTCATGTATGGCAGGCAAATGCTTGAGACCAGTAGGTGCCTCTTAAGATGTATTTAACCACAACCAAGAGGAGGAAACTAGGACCCTGTCTATGCTGGGTTCACATGCCACCCCAGTCCTGATGAGTGGTTAGCAAACCAAAAATGCCCAAAGTCAGACCTTACTCCACCACCTACTATTCTGGGTGTCCTTTAGTAAATCACTGGACTTAGAGTCTCAATTTTCTCACCTCCAAAAAGGAGATAATAGTAAAACCTATCTTAGGAAGATGAAATTAGATAATTTCTGTCAGGTTCCTAACAGAGTACACAAAGTAGGTGGTGGCTCTTATTATTTTGGGTATCTTTCTCCAATTATCAACATCCCCCACCAAGAGTGGTGCCCTTGTCACAGTTGAAGAGCCTGCATTGTTAAAACATCATCAACCTGAGTCCAAAGTTTGTATTAGCATTCACCCATGGTGTTGTACATTCTGTGGGTTTTGGACAAATTAATGAAGACTTGCATCTACCATTATAGAATCATATAGTTTCACTGCCCTGAGAATCTTCTCCTCTTATTCATCCCTCCCCTGCTTCCTCACTCCTATGAACCACTGATCTTCTAACCATCTCCATAGTTTTACCCTTTGCAGAATGCCATAGAGTTGGAATCATTTGGTATGTAGCCTTTTCAGATTGACTTCTTCCACTTAGTAATATGCATTTAGGGTTCCTTGGTGTCTTGTCATGGCTTGACAGTTCATTTCTTTTTTCGCACTAAATAATATTTCATTTTCTGGATGTACCACAATGTATCCATTCACCTACTAAACATGAATGAATGCTTTTGATTGCTTCCAACTTCTGGCAGTTATGAATAAAATGTAGACATCTGTGTGTAGGCTTTTGTGTAGACATAAGTTTTCAACTTTTTTGAGAAAATACCAAGGAGGGAGATTGCTGGATTATATGGTAACAATATGTTTAGTTTTGTAAGAAACCACCAAACTGTCTTCTGCAGTGGCTGTGCCATTTTACATTCCCAACAGTAATGAATCAGAGTTCCTGTTGCTCCAGGTCCTTGCCAGCATTTGGAATTGTCAGTATTCTGAAGTTTAGTCATTTTAATAAGTGTATTGTTGTCTTAATTTGCGTTTCTCTGAGGACATATGATGTGGAACATCTTTTCATGTGCTTTTTGCTATCTCTATAGCTTTTTTGGTGACGTATGTATCAGGTTTCTGTACTACTTTATAATCAAATTGTTTATCTTATGTTTAAGAGGTTCTTCTGTATTTTTCTATATTTTTATCAGACATATCTTTTCAAGTGTATTTTATCCCAGTCTGTAGCTTCTTTTCATTCTCTTGACAATATCTTTTACAAAACAGAAGTTCTTAAGTTTATAGAAGTCTATCTTGTCAGTTCTAATAACTAATAAACAGTATAGCAATATGAACCTTTGGGAGACCCATATTCAAACCATACCTACCAGTTCTACTAATTTCCTGTTTTCAATTTCACCAATTTCTGCCAATTTTTATTATTTCTTTTCTTCTGCTTACTTTGAATTGAATGTACTCTTCTAGATTCTTAAAGCGGAAGCTTAAAGGATCAATTTTAGATCTTCTAATGTGTGCCTTTAATGCCATAAGTGTCCCTCCACACACCTCTGTTGCCGCACCCTACAAGGTTTGACAAGTTGTATTTGCATTTTCATTTAGTTAAAATATTTGAAGGTGGTACGTGCCTGTTATCCCAGCAACTTGGTTGACATAGGCAGGAGATTGCAAATTCAAGGCCAGTGTCAGCATCTTAGGGAGACCCTGTCTCAAAATAAAAAGGGGCTGGGCATGTGGCTCAGTAGTTAAGTGCCCCTGGGTTCAATCCACAGCACATACACACACACACACACACACACACACACACAAAAATTACAAATTTCTCTTGAGATGTCTTCTTTGACCCATGTGTTATTTAAAAGTGTGTTGTGTTGTTTAATCTCTAAGTACTAAGTACCTGGGCATTTTCCACCAATCTTTCTGTTATCAGTTTCTCATTTGATTCCATTGGGGCCCAAAATCAGACATTGTATGATTTCTATTCTTTTAAATTTGTTAAGGAGTTCTGATCCTTGCTCTCTAAACTGTATTTTTTGCCTTTCATAATTTTTTCTTCATAGCTGGATATGATGTACTGTGTAACAGGGACCGTGGTAAACAGACCTTCGGTAACATGGTGAGGCTGGAAGGGGAAGCATTCTGCAGTCCTGTGATCAGGTCCCAGTCTTTAAGTGAGCCTGTGCCTCTGGACTGTGACAGCCAGGCCAGATCCAGTTTGAAGTTGGGCATTTCCCTTCCCCCAGGTCAGTAAGACTGACAAAATACCTGTAGGTCAGGCTCTGGTTAAACCTGAGGGCAGACCTTTTAAGAGAAACAGAATGCCCAGATTTCTAAATGGTTTCCTTTTTATCCCCTTGTGCCCACAGGGCCAGAAGCACAGGGCAGTTTTTCTCCAAAATTCTGTGACTACTTGGTAGAGTTCCAGGTGGCACCCCTCAGAAAGCGTCCCACGACACACCCCCAAACTCCTTTTAACTTTGAGATTCATATACCCTGAGTCTCCAGCAGTTTGTCTATTACAGTTTAGGCCTCCCTGCCCTTGCCCTTGTTCCCACAGAGGTTTCAGCTCTTGTATTTCTGGTCTACTAATTTGTTAGCCCCTGTATTCATCTGGGGGTCTCTCACTTCTCTTACAGATTTAAGAGCTGTTGCTTTTTTAGTTTAATGGATATTTTACTTGTTAGGATGGAGTGACAACTTCCAAGCTTTTTTATTGTTTTTTGTTTGTTTGTTTGTTTGTTTTAATACCAAGGATCGAACTCAGGGGCACTTAACCACTGAGGCACATCCCCAGCCCTTTTTTGTATTTTATTTAGAGTCAGTCTCACCAAGTTCCTTAGGGCTTTGCTAAATTGCTGAAGATGGCTTTGAACTTGAGATCCTCCTGCCTCAGCCTCCCAAGCTGCTGGGATTAAAGCATGCACTACTGCGCCCAGCAACTTCCAAGCTCTTTAACGCTGGACTATAAACCAGAAGTCTCCTCCCTGCATGTGTCTTGTTTACTTGAATTCTTTTCAGTGAGCACATATTACTTCTTTAACAATAAATGCATATTAAATATTTTTAAGCCTTATAGATACAGACTCAAACCCAGAGTAATATGGGTTCTCTCTGCCTTCTGGGCTTTTTCATTCAGCCATGACACCTTGGCTAAGACAACAGCCCACCCTCTCCACTCTTCCTTCCAGATGAAGCCAAGGAGGAGTTCCTGGAGTTGCTTGATATGTTGCTACCCCACGCCCAGACCTATGTGCCCCAGCTGGTGAGGATGGAGGCCTTCCACCTCAGCCTGTCTCAGAGCGTGGTTCTGCGCCACCACTGGATCCTCCCCTTCGTGCAGGCTCTGAAAGACCGCATGGCCTCCTTCCATAGGTGAGCGCTTCCCTCTGCCTCGCCCCTCCAAGGCTCCTCCTCCTTTCCTAAGCTACTGCAGATTGGAGGTGTGGATTTCATGACCCTAGCAAAGGAATATAATATGGGAACATTGGAGCATTTCCTGGGGTTGCCTGTGGTACATCTCATCCTGTGTGACCTTGGGTGCATTATAAGTTCTTGATACTTCTAGTTTCTTATGTGCCGTATAGGAAAATTTTAACTCTCTGTCTCTACACTCTCACTCAGCATTTCCAACACAACTGTAGCCAGAAGTGTGGGCTTCTGGCCAATTCTCTACCTCTCCAGATAGTAACTGGATATCCTAAAATTTTAGTTCAGCGCTGATGCTAATGACCCAAAATTAGTGCACAGATCACAGGTTAAGGGCCCAGTCCCATGAGACTGCCTTCCACTTCAGATGCTAGCTTCTCATGTTGGATCCCAGGTTACCCAAAACTTCTTTCAGTTTTACTATAATTCAGAGGTTCCTATGACTCTTCCTGAGGCTTGATCATTAGCTAAAACAGCTCACAGAACTCAGTAAAACAGTCCACTTAGTACAATTTATTGCAAAGGATGTTTTAAAGGATCCAAATGAAGAGCCTGATCAAGAGATACAGGATGAGGTCTGAAATGGTGCCAAGCCTTGGAGATTGTCTCTGTGGAGTTTGGGGATGCATCACCTTCCCAGCATGTAGATGCATCTCTTCAAACCTTGTGCATTAGGGATTTTTCTGGAGGTTTCAGTGTGAAAGCATGACTAGGTCTAGCTCCTCTCCTCTCCCCAAAGGATGGGGGTATAGGGCTGAAAGTCCAAGCTTCTAATTATGGCTTAGTCTTTCCAGGTGACTGTGCCTCTTCCAGGAGCCCACCAAGAGCTGCCTCCCTTAGAGGAGGCCTTTCCTATTGCGAAAGTTCCAAAGGATTTAGGAGCTCTGTGTGAGGAACTAGCCACTAACTAATAGCACAAAGGAGGGTCTTAGCACCCTTACTGCTTAGGAGATTACATGCGTTGAGGAGCTCTGTGTCAAGAGCGAAAGCCGTGGCCAACATTTCTTAATTTCTCATATCTACATACAGGTCCTGGGAAGGTGGCTACTCAGAGGTGGCTTATGGTGAAATGAAATCATGCCTGCCCCCAGTGTGGCACTTGGGAAAGGGCCAGAACTGGACCCCACTTCTGGTTTTGTCTACCAGCCTAGGGCCTTTTCCCCCTTAACTATTTCATACCACTTCTACAGAAATGCCTTGCCTGCTAGACTTGAGCAGATCAGAACTGTGCCGTCACCAGGCATGGTGGCACATGCCTGTAATCCCAATGATTTGGGAGGCTGAGTCAGGAAGATCACAAGTTCAAGGACAGCCTCTGCAATTTAACAGGGCCCTAAGCAACTTAACAGAACCCTGTCTCAAAAACTAAAAATGGGTGGGGATATAGCTCAGTGGTAAAGTGCCCCTGCGTTCAATTCCCAGTACCAAAGGAAAGAAAAGAAAGAAAGAAAAAAAAAACAAAACTCTCCTGCTCTTTCTCCCAGTTGGTATATGCCCCAGAATCCCTCAGTGCTGGGGATCATCAATCTCAGGATGATTTACAGCCCTAGAGCTCATTTAGTCACCCTCATAGCCACTCATTCCCATGTCCCTTTCCCTTCCAGAGCCCAGGTTCCTCCAGGCTCTGGAAGGGAAAGGGACTGTATCTTCTCTCTGAATAACCCCACAGCTTTTTCCCAGGTGCTCTGGTTAATCACTCCATCAAATAGATGCTTGTTGAGTGGTTGGACAGTCAGGAGGGAGCAGAGCCTGGAGAACCTCTTTCTTGGCATTCTGTGGGTCCTCTGAAGGCTGGTACTAGAATCAGCTTACGAAGCCATCCAGGTGGTGGTTTTGTGACTCTGCTTTTATCTGCCAGAGCCTTTTTTCAAATGAGGTGTTACATAGACACCCACTGTGTAGAGGTGTAAGACAGACAGAAGTAGAAGTCTTTGGGCTGGGGGTGTAGCCAGTGTTTGCCCAGCATGCATAAGGCCCTGATCTTCAGCGCTGAGAGAAAAAGAAATAGAAATCTCCTAGCCAAGCCCATGCCCATAGCCCAGAAATTCCACTGAAGGGCTTTGCCCAACTAGTTGAACCCTTTCTGAGGGCTGGAGGGAAAGGATTTACACCAAGTCAGTCAGTCAGCTAGAGGATCAGGACTGAAGCTCATCTCTCACCTAGCCTAGCCCTCCCCCTTTTTTATTACCATTATCAAATTTATTGAACCGGATGTAGATTATCAGGACTTTTTGATCGCAGGTGCTAGAAACCCAGCCAAAGGTGGCTTAACACGAAGGGGAATTTACAGGCTGGTATGAAGTTCAGAGGTAGCGCCGGCTTCATAATGAGGGTGTGGTGGTTACCAGGAGATGTTAGATGGCATCTGACTCTTACAGTCTCAGCTCTGTTCACCTGAGGGGACACTAGCATCTCTAAGCTGACCTGCCTAGAAAAATAGACCTTTTTTGTTCGTTTGTTTTGTTTTTGTCTGGAATAGAACTGAGGGCTTCGCTCATGCTAGGCAAGCCCTTCGCCACTCCCACCCCCAACAGCCCATTTTTCTAATAACTTCAGCAAAAGTCACAAAAGGCGTGGATTGGTTTGACTTGGTGTTATGCTTTCCCTTTAGCGTTATAAAGCCCTTTCTCCTTCTACATAAGATTGCTCTCTCTGCTGGAGCTCTGTTCCTGACCAAGGGCGGCATGCCAGCGAGCTCTAGGTCAGGGAGCAGCAGAGTTGCCCATGGTAAAAATGACTGATGGGGCATTGCATTAGGTCAGGAAGATGATGCGGAAAGGAGGCCCCTAGTGGGAAGCAATGGTTCTGGGCCTCCTTGCACCCACTTGTTCTCTGACAGACAAGTACCTGCTGGGACTTCTGGAAACTTCGCCCAGGGGTTATTGCTAGAGGCATTGATCCCCACGGAGTATGTATGTGGCTTTTTCCCTTGTTTACTTGGGAAACAGCCCCAGAGAACAGCCCCTGTACTGCTGGATTGGCTCCCTCTGGGGAAATGCAGCTGGTGTGCCCTGCCAGTTCACTGTTTCCAGCCCTGTGTCCTGAGGGAAGCCCCGCCAGTCATGGCCTCTTCAAGTTTGATCATCAGGTTGAGCCCAAGATGACTGAGAACAGCAGTACACCTGATTCTGTTGCTGCAACTGAGGGCACGTTCTGCTCTGACTGGCCAGGCTAGCTCAGGGCCTGCATCTGGAGGGGTGGAGAAGGGATGGCGGCTGGACACAAACATCCAGTGTCGATGACAGAATGTTTATCAGACATCTTCCAGAACTCTTTCTGAAATCTGTTCTTAACCAAGAACTAGTGGTTCTGTCATCCCTTATATTTTCCCAAAAGGATGCTGAATGGGGAGGCAGACCATTGGCCGTCTGGCTTCAGGCATGTGGACAAGTTGTGAGGCTCTGTCCAACCTGCAGATGTGTCCATTCCCTCCACTGGGGTGAGCCCTTTGACCTGGAGGTTGTGAAATGATCTTTTCCTGTGATAGGACTTGCCAAGTTGGTCTATGAGAGGCAGGAAGCCAGTTTGTCCCTTTGAGATCTCTAGTGTCTTTAGGACATAGGTGATACCTGACTGAACCTGTCTGGTCCCCATGCAACTGATCTGGGCGTGGGGAGGGTGTTTCTGCCCCACTTTCACACCAATAGAGACCCATTCCACTAAAGCCTTGTAGGTGAGAGCAAGGGCTTTATAGTCAGGCAGACAGACTAAGGTTCAAATCCTGCCTCACAAGCCAATATGCCCAACACCCTTGCACATGAGACATGTTCTTGTTATTGCTTAGACTTAATCAAAGTTGTCCTTGTTTTAACATGCAAGGTACAAATTGGCCCTCATATGATCTGTTATCACCCACTGGTGACTAAGACTTTTTCAGTTCCCATCAGTAAATTTGAGATAGTCTCAAATTGTTTATTGGAATGAACTGCTCTTAACAAAATTTTTGCTGGCATCTGAATGATATTACACATGCTTGGCCAGGGTGATTTTCAGGTCTTGCTAGCTCTACTTAGGGTTCAGTTTACCATTTATATAGTGAGGTGACAATATTAAGTATAAAATTGAATGTTCAAAGTTTTATTATTGTATCAAACTATTTTTGTGGGTTTTTTTCTTTTTCTTATTCTTCCTGAAATATGATCTTTCTTCTTCTAAATTTCAGGTTCTCCTTTACTGCCAACCGAGTAAAGATTTATACCAATCAAGAGAAGACCAGGTGGGTCCCCCTCACCCCAACTCACTACCAGAAAAAGAGTCTTTGGTGCAAAAATTGGAGGGTGCTTTTTGTTTGTTTTTTTTAACCAAGCCTATGATTACAAGGCCACTATTCCCAAATCTGAATTTTCATTAAGAAAAAGAACTAGGATTGGGCATGGTGGTGCACGCCTGTAATCCCAGCACTTGGGAGGCTGAGGCAGGAGGATTGAGAGTTCAAAGCCAGCCTCAGCAAGGTCAAGGCACTAAGCAACTCAGTGAGACCCTGTCTCTAAATAAAATACAAAATACGGCTGGGGATGTGGCTCAGTGGCTGAGTGCCCCTGAGTTCAATCCCTGGTTCCAAAAAAAAAAAAAGAAAGAAAGAAAAAGAACTAGGGAACCAGACATGGTGGCACAGGCCTATAATGCCAGACACTTGGGAGGCCGAGGCAGGAGGATCACAACATTGAGACCAGCCTGGCCAATTTAGCAAGACCCTGTCCCAAAAAATAAAAAGGACTGGGATGTAGCTCAGTGGTAGAGTGCTTACCTGACATGTGAGCTCCCAGGTTCAATCCTCAGTAATACAAAAAAAAAGAAAAAGAATTGGGGGAGCTTTGGGAAGGGTCACAGAGGTGGAGTAGAGAACACCATCTTGGTACAGGGAAGAAAGCTGTGAAGGCAGAAAACCTGTATCGCCTGTCTCCATCCCCAGTTTTAACCTTTGTCTCATATATTCTCCTCTCTGACCTTCATGTGCTACACCAGCACCCCACACCGACACCATCACACACCTTCCCTTGATTCATCCATTGTTGGGCATTGTGAGCCTCAAATGCGCAGTGGATTTTTAAAGTATTAAAGCATTAAATTAACATAAGAAGAAATTATCATTACCAGGGCTTCAGAGTGAGCTTCACTGTCCCCTCCACTCACCCTCTTTCAGCACCTCTGAAAGGACTCACTCCTAGCTGGGCACAGTGGTACCCGCCTGTAATCCCAGTGGCTTGGGAGGCTGAGGCAGGAGGATCTCAAGTTCAAAGCCAGCCTCAGCAAAACCGAGGCACTAAGCAACTAAGACCCTGTCTCTAAATAAAATACAAAACAGGACTGAGGATGTAACTCAGTGGTCAAGTACCCCTGAGTTCAATCCCCAGTACCCAATTAAGAAAAAAGGGGCTCACTCCTTCCTTCATTCTGTGCTCTGTAAGTTGATTAAGCTACTGGGTTTCAAGGAGGGACCGTGTCGATACTGCTGAACAGGTAGGTGGGACAGAGGGGTATCCATTGGCTTTATGACATGGAGGTCATTGGCAGCTGACATGCACTTCTGTCAAAGGGTTGAGATGGGAGGTGAGGAAGTAGGGGCAGGAAAGCTAGACTAATCACCTTTTTGAGAAGTTTTTCTGAAAACAGGATGGGAACTGACTGAAGGTGTGGGTTCAGGTGGAGTTTTAACCACGCCACATGTTCTGTGTGGGAGAGCAGCCTCTGCACTTGTGGGAAGGGGCAGAGCCAGGGGGCAGAGCCCTGCAGAGATGCAGAGTAGTAGAAGCAGGAGCTGAGGAGGAAACAGGAGCTCTTGGTCTTGTAGACTTGGCGATGGCGCATAAAGGGGCCCCTCCTCAGGGGAGGGAAAGCCATGTGGGTTGGACCTGGGAAAGGAGGGCTTAAAGATGGGAGGAGGAAAAGGGACTCATCAGTGGAAGCTCAGGAGGGAGATGGAATGGGCCTATGCCCAGACCTCTAGGCTTCCTGTCTGGTGCATCCTTGCTCCTGCTTGGGTGGTCTGTGCCTCAGCGACTGCATCTCATGCCCGTGTTCTCTGCCTCTGCCCCTCCCTAGGACCTTTGTTGGGCTCGAGGTCACTTCAGGGCATGCCGACTGCCTGGACCTGGTTTCAGAGGTAGACAGAGTCATGGAGGAATTCGACCTCACCACTTTCTATCCGGTAATGCACAGGGTTGGAGATAATGAATGGAGATAATTATTGTTCTTCAGTGGGCTGCTGCTTCTCCACTGGCCCGTCTCTAACTGGAATAAAACCATCCTTAAAGAAGCCTTCATCAGAGGCAAACTAAAGGGTCCTCCAGACTTTGCTGTGTGGAGTGTCCCAGATGCCAGCCCACAGAGGACACATACCACTGGGAGGTGAGGGGTCTGAGGTGCAGCCAGATGCAGCCCATCCAAAGTCTAACATTTTATAAAACTCCATATTTTAAATATGCTCAAGATTGCGTCTTCTACTCCATAATGTCTCCTATGTTTGTTTTGTATTTCTTTTTTTTATTCAAATAA
>JAJEJO010000185.1:30290-70240 GCA_020662805.1 Glaucomys volans
AAAAAAAAAAAAAAAAAAAGTAGTATTGTCTCCAACATTCTTTAGCAAAATTGACTCCCTGGGAAGAGTTGTAGCTTCACATCCCTTACCGCACCTGCCATTTGCCCTCCCAGGTACTTAGGAGTCCAGGTGGAGTGTCAAGGCTTTAAAGGGCCCATTGATTTTATTTGATATATTTTTAAAAACCATGCTAAAATATGTAAGAGTGAATTTGAATGCAGATAAGTAAGATTTATTGATTCTGTGATATTTAAAGGAAAGCCTCTCAGAACAGATTGTCTCGTTTAGCTAAGGTTGCCATAATCAAATACCATAAACTGGGTGTCTAAAACAACAGAAATTTGTTTTCTCACTTTCTTGAGGCTAGTAATCCAAGAGCCAGGTGCTGGCCTGGCTGGTGTGGCTTATAGTGCCAGAGTCCTGTGCCTCCCTGTGTGCTCCCCTGGTGGAGGAAAAAGGCTCCCCAGAGTCTCTCCCCCATCATGAGAGTTCCATCCTTACAACCTCACCTAACCCTAGTTACCTCCCACAGGCCCCTCTCCAAATGCCATCACAAGGTGGGGTAGGCCTTCAGTATGTGAATTTGGGGGAGAGGGCAAGACCAGCTGCAGACTGTTTCATCTTTCTGCCCAGTCCTTGGGATCAGCACTAAGGTCAAGTCTCTCATAGGCAGGCCAGGAATCCAGCAAGAATTCCTGACAGCTCTGTCACAGACCTGCTGAGTGATCCACAGAGATCCAGGTGACAGCCTGCCTCCCTGCTTTTCCTCTACAGGACCCTTCTTTCCACATCAGTCTGGCCTGGTGTGTGGGTGATGCTCGTCCCCAGCTAGAAGGACAGTGCCTGCGGGAACTACAGGTAAATTCCCAGGGCAAGACCAGAGAGTACTAACTCTGGAAGGACAAGGTGGACACTGGGGAAGGGAAGGATTAGGCATCCAAACCTGTATGCCTGGGAAACCAGTGAAATGGTTACTCAAAGTGTGGTCCCTGGACCATCAGCACCAGGAATTTATTAGTAATACAGTTGCTTGGATCCCACCCCTTGCCAAGGAAAGCAGAAATGCATTTTAACAAGATCCCTAGGGATGTGTGTCACAGGAGGCTGTGAGGAGGCTGCTGATTTTCCCTGCCAGGCTTGGGCCTGGAAGGTACTGGGAATGAGTGGAGGGTGCCAGGCATAAGGAACACCCAGCCCCCAGAACCTATCACAGTTTGATAACAGGCGAGATGTTTCACCCTCCCATTAGAGAACCGATAGTCTATGTACAGTAGTGACTCGCAGCTAGCTGACGCTCTGCCCTGGGTGGGGAGGCAGTGGGGAGTCAGGCATGCAGGAACGTGGCTTAGTGCTGCTAGCTAGCACTTCTGTTTTTCAAGAGAAGCCAGAAATCCTGACTTTCAGTGTAATCTCCCAGTTTTCAAATGTTGGAAAATGATGTAAATTTTTTAAAAACATTTTGTAAGGCAAACAAAGTATGTGCAGCCCATGGACCATCATCTAGTAGCCACCCTGCTCAGTCTTGGTCACACTGGAAAAACAAAGAGCTCTGACTTCTGGCTGCAGCAGACCTGGGTCCCACTCCTGGTTTCGCTGGTTTCTGTAACCCAGAGCTTTAAGCATTGTGTCCTCATCTATAAGTTGGGGGGACAGGACTGACCTCACAAGATTGCAGAGGTGATTAGACCAGATAGCTATTGCAGAGCCTGGGGCCTGCATGGCCCGCATCCCTCTCAGCCTTGTCTAACCTCGGAAGGAATTCACTAGGCTGCTTTTGTTGCCCTCTGGGCCCGGATTTCCCTTAATGTGACTGTGCTCTCCCGCTGAAGGGAATCTTGGATGAGTTTGAAGATTCTGAGATGCTGCTCCGTGTGCTTGCCGAGCAAGTCCGCTGCAAGTCGGGGAACAAGTTCTTCTCCATGCCTTTGAAGTGAACACAGGAGCCTTACTATCCCAGGCCTCTCTGCAGGCCAGGCCGTGATGAGGATCCTGCTAGTGCATGGGAAGAAGCCCAGTCATGCCTTCAGCCTGACTGGTGTGTTCCAGTCTGGGTTATTCCTAGACCTGTTCTCTCTCCTGGCCCTTTTGGGTTTCAGGTGGATGCTGCTGTGTTGTGGTCATTCCCAGAAATCACCAGTAGAGGGCTGCCTGGGTTTCCTAATTCTTGCACTGAGGCTATGCAGAAAAGAAAAATGAGGGTCTCCAGGGGAGCCCACCCACACTCAGCCAGAATCCCCAACATAGTCCCTCTAAGGAATAGCCCTCTCCCCACACTTCTTCAGTGTTTCGTATGTTGATGCCATTGGCCTCATGCCAGGTTTTTAAAATCATTATGCCCTGCCTTAACCCTGTCGAGTGAGGACACAGGGTGCTGTAGAGAGCTGTTGCCCTCCTTCCTTGAAATGTGTCGATTTTATTTATTTACTTTTAATCCCAGCCCCTCCTGTGCCAACAGAGACCATTTTGAGGCCAAGGTACGGGGTGGTAATTTGTGGTTCAGCATCAGTTTTCTCCATTCCTTCCTCCCACTGGCCCCCCAGCCAGGTGCCTGGGGAGACTTGAGCAGATGTTTCATTTTGGCCTGGCCATGGCTGAAAGCCAGGCCTCCAACGCTCTGTGACCTCTGGCTTCCCCACCAACTTTCCCAAAGAGGCAAGAGGCGCCTTCCCCGGTCAGTTCTCCTGCTGTGGCCTCCTGCCTGCTGTAGTCTAGGCGTTGTGTAGGGGGCATGGAGGGAGAGCCAGGGATGCCCAGGACCTTTATTTTTTTCAATCCCTCACCCCGGTGAAGGACCAGCCTTCTCCAGTTACTATCTGGATTTCTGGTAATAGATGAAGAAATGTTTTTGTTACAGTTTCAAATTATGTTCAACAAATAAAAATTGCATTTTTAAAAATTTTTGGTCTTCTTTTGGACTGCTTCTATTTAACAAGGTAAGCAAGAGGTGACTTTCCTCTGTCCCTGCCCTCTCCAGCTGTGCTTCACAATTTAGGGGGTCTCAAGAGTCTCTTATGACTAGGGCTAGAGAGACACTGACGAGGTTTCAGTAAAATGAGGGTGGGGTTGCTCAGCCTTGCCAGGCCCACGCACAGAGAGGATGCCAGTGCACATGTGGCCCAGCTTGGCATGTGGCAGGGGATCGCCATCTCCATTCCTCATTGGTAGAAGCACAGACGTTTAGCCTTTATGCTGCTGTAACCCTTGCTCAGCCCTTCTAGGACCTTCTCATCTAATATTTCCCATAACCCCCCTGAACAGTAACCAGGGTAGGAATGCTTGTTGCTTTATGGAAGAATATGTTAAGTGACTTGCCCCGGGGGCATGAAAAGTCAGCAGGTAATGGCCTGACTCAGCCCTAACATCAACTCCTGTTCCAGCAGGGCCCAGGTACAGCACACTGCACACGCCTCCTGTTCAGCCCCCAGGGAAAGGTGCAGGGGGCGGGGCCTGTTGCTCTGGTTCCCACTGTGCCCAGGCAACTCTGCCTTGCCCTCACCCAGGAAATCACCTTTGTGCCTGTTCCCCTGAAACCACTACACTGATCTGACTCCTGACTAATCAGTCATTAGCTGCTTCTGGCATTTGAAGTCATGCTGGTGAGAGGGAGGGAGCCAGGCACGTTCTCTGGCTTGCAAAAGACATGGCAGCTCTGGCTGTACAATGCACATTGCTGACCCCAGCTCTGTGCTAGGCCCTGAATTGGGCACTGAGATAAATCAAAGTCTGACCAGTGCTCAGAATGGGGAAAGTAGGCAAGGTGCCTAGAGAGGAATCCCCAGCCCCAACTTCATACTTCCCAAAACAAAACGACTGGCTACTTCCCTGGGGAGGATGTAGCTCCTGGAGTGTCCATGCAGAGGATGGAATTAGAGTGCAGCCACTTTGAGGAATGGGCCAAGATCAATAAGCAGCTCTTCAATGGAGAGTGGATGGTGGCGATTGAGGAAGGAAGCAGAAGTTTCGCTGGGGGAGGGGTGGGCAGACCAGGCTGGGCCAGAGGAGGCCAGGCGGCAGGAGATTGGCGGACACCCAGACATCAAATGTGCCTCTAGAGCAGAGCAAAGCGCTCTGCTCCCGCTGACAGTGCAAAGCAGCTGGGGCTCTTCCATAAGAGGAGATATGCTCCAGAAACCAGGGTGACAACTCCTGAGAAAGAAGGGACGGTCAGAGCAGGCTGGGGACCACCCCCAAGGTGGTGGCTTGCAAGGAAGAAATGCTCTTGATGAGGATTTTATCACCCCAGGGAGAGAACAAAATCAACACATCTGGCCTCTGAGGCCTCAGACTTTCCCACAGGGCAGGGAAATGGTCACCTCACGGCCTGCTTGGCCCACTTCCACCTGGCACTCCCAGCCCTCTCCATCGCCTCTCCAGACCACCCCAGCTTTGTTTCCAAGGGAAAGGGCAATTACCTTGGCTTGTTTATTTATTCCTCGTCTTGGCACCAGGAGTCCCAAGAACTGCGAACTGCCGAGCAACCCAACCAGACCTGTTTTGCCTGCCTCAAATGTGCCAAGCACTGAAATGGTGAATTTTGCAAAAGAGAAAGAGTTTTATTCACCGGCAGCTGCCAAATGCAAGGAGACAGGAGTCCCAAGTCTCAAATCTGCCTCCCCAGGACAGGGTTTAGGGATGTGTGGGGTAAAGAAGCAGGGTGGTCTGAGGCATGGGGAAGGGTGATCAGACTAGGAAAAAGTGAAGTCAGTGTTCTGCTCACGCGTAGCCCAAAAGTCCTATGACTCCTCATAGGACCCATATTCAGAAAAAGGCAGCATTAGCATGTTCTGCAGATGGTATTTTTAGCTCTCTGATGTCAAAAGGGCACCCACCTGCACAGGCCCAAGTGAAGGGTTAGTGGTTTTGACTGATTTGAACAACCTCAAAATTGCTGAAGATCAACCCGGGCAATGTTTACCACAGGACTCATACATCAGAAGTGTTATCTACCTATCTCAAATCGAATGAGTGTACAGCTTAGCTACAGGTCCTCCAAAATTGGTGATAACTGCAAGTGAAGCTAGAGGGTTTATTCAGGTTTTCCCTCAGATTCAGCCTCACCTTTGAGGTGGGCCTGGTGCACCGCTTTGAGGGGCCCCTGGAGCTGGGGAGCTGGGGAAAAGGGGCCTGGGCCTGGTTCTAACCCACAGCAACTTTCTTTCACTGAACAAGAGACCTCTTCTACTAGCTGGGTCAGACCCTCCTCTTACCAGTGTTCCAGATCATCCAGTAAATTAGGGATGGGGTAGGAACCTCATGACCTGGCTTTCAGTCCAGAGTTTTCTATACAGCCCCTTACACCACATCAGGGTCTCAAAATGAAACCGTGCTATGAAACACCACAAACAGTCTTTGATTCAAAATTCTAAGAAGAAAAAAAGCAGGGGGTGGCTGTGAGGTGTCCAGTTAGAGATGACACAATATTGGCAAACTGCGGTGTTTAAAGTTAGGCTGATCCAAGGGCTTCATGCACCTCAGTCCCTTCTGTCCTCTTCAGATCCTAGGTGCTGGCTAGACAGGAAAGAAACTTAGTAGCCTTGCCCAAAGGTACCTGTAGGAGCCAGAACCAATCATTGGGAACCTCAAGATCTGGTCAGAGGGGAAGCCACTTTGAAGAGGGATTTCCAAAAGAGGAAACAGTCTCAGGGATTATCTGGCTGTAGGCCTCCACTGATGCTGCTCACCTTCTGAATTGCTTTCTTACTAGGTAGTACCATTAACCCACTTTTTAAAAAAACTGCCTGAATGAGAATAAACACTAAGAAAGATTGCATGCAGTGCATTCTGTTAAACAGAGGCAACCCTGGTGTCCATTTCTGAAGACCACTGTATATTTCCCAAAAGCAAATTTCAACGTAGACAGTTTAGAAACCCATTTCCCAGATGAGGGATCCCTACAGAGAAAGCCAGTGAAAATGAATGAACTTGCCAAACTCTAACTTCCTTCCAGGGAGGAAGCTCTGCCAGGCATCAGGTAATGTCCACCAAGGTGCTTTTTCTTCACCTGGAAGGTCGGTTAAACAGGCCATTTCTAAGGCTCTCTACCCCGCCGTCGATTTCAGGGAGGGGAGGCCAGCTATAGACTCTGAAGGCCCACTTTAGGGAAAACCGCCCTCAGGTAAGGAAAGCTCCCACTTCCGGGTCTGCAGAGCGGTGCGATCTCCGCCCCATCCACCTCTGGACCTCACCGGCCGGGGCGCAGCGGCAGGGCTGCCCTAGGTCTGTCCGCACAGTCTCGGCGGACCTTCGACCCGGGCTCCCTAGCTCTGGCTTCCAGCACCCACCCCGACCGGATCCCAGACCACTCCCGGAACATAATCAAATCTAGCACACTGAGCTCCGCGGAAAGGGTTGCCCGGGTCCAGAGCTTCGTTGGGCCTCAGTGTCGCACTTCGGTTGCACAAAATAGTGGCAAGAAATGCTGGCTTCTGTTTGGAAATGAACCTGTGCTGAGCAGGAGCCAGACCCTCGCCGGATCCTCACCCAGCGCCTTGCCCCACGTTCCGGGTGAAGACATGAAGGTCCAGAAAGACTAAGTCGTTTGACCACATCCAAGCAGCAGGCCAGCGGGGGCGCGGACTCCTAAGCCTGAGCCGCACCGCCCGCCCGAGGCGCCCAACTCCCCCTCACTTTGCGACTGAGGAAAGTTACTAAAGGGCCCAAGACACGCTTTGAAAAGGGGCCTTGGCCAACAAACGTCCAGCGTTATTATTATTAATGTTTTTATTCATTCGTTTATTTTAGTCAAAACACGACTCTCGGGTCCCTTCCCCAGCCCTCCTTCCGGTCCACCTCTGCCTCAGTATCCCCCATTCTCCCCACCAACGGCGAGGAGGAGGGATCTTCTTTCCTCTCCCCTGGGGAGACCACGCCTTCCTTGCGCCCTCTCAAAGGATCCAAGTGGGGGTCACCCCCACCTCCAGAACCCGGGATGGAGGGACGCGGGGCGGGCTTGGGGATGTTGGTCGCCATCTGGGAAGAATAGCCCCACCTGCGGGGGCTTGACTACCGGCACCTGCTACTCGGAAGCCTCTGGTTAGGGTACTGCCCCCAGCCCCCGCCAGGGCCCGCAAGCAGGGAGCGTACTGGCCCTTTAAGAGCGGCGGCGGCCGCAGCGCGCGGGGAGGAGGGTTGCGAGCGCCCGAAGCCGCGCCGAACTCGCCGGGAACGTCGGGCGCCGGCTCCCTGCCTCGCTCGCTCGTTCGCTCGCTCGCTCCGGCCAGTTCCCCGCGCTCCTCCCGGGACTGCCTGGGGACCCAGGCCCTGTTGGGCGCAGCGCTGAGCAGATCCCCGGGCAGGAGGCGCGCGCTCTGGGCAGCGCCGGGCCTTGGGCATGGACAGAGGGAGCTGGGCGCGCAGGGGGCGCCGCGGGTCCGGGCGGCCGGAGCGCTGAGCCAGACAAAGGCTCAGGAGTTGCGCTTGCTCTCGGGAGCCGGGCGCTGGGCGCAGACGCTGCGGGACCCCGCGGCCCGCAGCTCCGGCCCGGCCCCCCTCCCGCGGGCGGGCCCCGCGCGCCCGGACCTGTCCCTGCCCGCTTCTCCTGGAGCTTGGGAATTTGCCGAGGGGACCTGAGCGGCTCCAGCGGGGACCCGGAGCCAGAAGTCCGCGGTGCGCCCGCCGGGCCGGAGCCAGGGAGCGTCGCAAGTTTTCAAGCCGCGCGCGGGGACCTGGCACCCGCGAGCGAACGAGCCCGGCGTACAGCGCTCCAGACCGGACTAGGAGCCGAGAGCATGGGCAGCGACCGGAGCGCGTCCGGACGGCCGGGCTGCGCGGGCAGCCTCCTCGGGGGTCGGGAGGCAGCTGCACGGCCCCGGCTGCTACTGCTGCTACTGGTGCTTCTGGGCTGCCTGGGCCGCGGCGCAGCGGCCGAGGACGCAGAAATCCACGCCGAGGTAAGGACCCCCGCCCTGCTCCTTTGCTGGAGGATGGGGAGGGGAGCCACGCCCGCAGCCGGAGGTGGGGGAGCGGAGACGTCCACCCGGATGGGGGTTGACCGGGAAAAGGGTCCGGGAAGAAAGGGAGCTGGCCGGCTGCCCCTCCCGAGCTCGCCCTCATCCCAAACCCTGGAGGGCATAGGGCTTGCGCCCGCCCAGGGCACTGCTCCGCCCTGGAGCCGCTTCCGCCGCCCCCATCCTTTTCCTCTGGTCCTTCCTTCCCTTGCGGGCTGCGATTCCTCGAGAGCCGGACTGGCGCGCCCTGGTGTTCTTTACAAGTGGGGAGGGGGCTGCTGGAGGGTTCCCTGGGCGGAGCGGGAGCTGGGCAGAGCTGCTTGGGTAGCCTGTGGTCTGGCTGACACCTTGCGTTTCCCAGCTGGCCAGGATGGGGATGGGGGAGGGGTGTGAACCGCCGAGGCAGCAGACTCAGGTTGCAGGGGCGCTTTGGCGACTTTCTAGCTCTCTTGCGCGGAACCCTCTCTGCACCCGGGTGGGGTCCGAGGCAGAGACCCTGTCTTCCCCAGCGCTTCTTGCCACCCGCACCCCTACTCCGAGGCTTGGTAGGAAAGGGTAGACTCCGCGCCTCTTTTCTCTGGAAGTCCGTCTGACGTCCCTACGCGGGCCGCTCTCTGGATTGGTCCCGCGGGTGACCAGGCGCGGCCTCCCGGCACAGAGCTGGGTCCAGTCAGCAACTCCAGCTCCAGGGGATCCCCCAACCCTAGTTCCGTTGTCCTAGAGCAAAAGGGTTGATTCTTCTGACTTTTAAGGTCCTGCTCCCTGCCCCGGACAGGTGATGAGAGGAGTGAAGAGGACCACCCTGGAGCAGGCGCCAAACCGGATAGGCTCGGGCCTCGGTGCCCTTGGGCTGCCCGGGCTGCGGGCCCAACCGAGCGCCTGAGCGCCGTTTCTATTTGCAGCGGGGCCGGTGCTCCCTCCCAGCCCTCGGCGGCTTCCCCACCTCCCCTGTCGGCCTGGGAGATTTTTCCGATGGAAGCCTGCCCCTTCCCCGCCCTACTTTAATAAAAGCGTGGAGGAAGGGCAGGGAATTCCTTCCAGGCTCGAGTTACACCTCCCAACCAGTTCCCCACCTGCTCTGCCCTCCCTCCCTGGCCAGGCCAGGGGAAGCTTCAGGGAGCCAAGCCCTTGCCCAATCTGGCTCCCCCACCCTCCACACACCAATTCTTGCAGGCAGAGGCTTATAGGGGCTCTTACTAGTGGGGGAGTGTCACCTGCCACTAAAGAGTACCAAATAATTTCAAGTCAGATTCCCCCTTAAGAACTTTATAATACATAGGGGTAACATCTTCATACAGGAAGGATTACAGACCAAACTAGAATTTGGTGGCTGTGCGCTGTGATTGGGCATCCTGGATGGCCAGGAGCGGAGGTGCTGGGACTTGTGGTTTCCGAGGCTTCCCACTCTTTTTCCTTTGCTTCTGCAGTTCCATCACCACCACCCCCTTCTCTCTGCTGCACCCACAGTTCCACCTATCCACAGCTCAGCATCCCTAGGGAAGAGACCCTGGTAGCACTGAAGCCACAGGCCATGCCCTTGAACCTATACTGTCACTGGCTGGGAATTCCGATTGGCCCCACTCCTGTGAGACAACTCAAGTTGGGTCTGGGCTGTGGCTGGAAGGGACTCTGGAAGGCTTTGGAACCCTGGAATGTTGGAAGCCAGTGACTAGAAGGCTGTAGATAGATGGAAGTGATTGGGGCTATAGCTCAGTGTAGAGCACTTGCCCAGCATGTGCAGGGCCCTGGGTTTGATCCCCAGCAACAACATCATCAACAACAACAGCAAAAGTGGACAGTGTAGTTCCTAGAACTGGCTTTGAGGTATAGGCTGCTCCTGTATTCCCATCAGGTTTGGTACAATCTGGGCCCAAAGAGACAGTGGCTTTAGCAGCCAGCCTGTCTATTTAGACTCCTGGGCCTGGCTTACACCCTGGCCAGGGCCTCCCTACCTTGGAGAAGAGCTCTGGTCCTTGCCCCAGATGGTCCACAGGTCCAGACCTCTATGACCATCTCCAAGCACAATGGCAGCTGAGCCAAAGCCAACCCCCTCTCCCCTGCCTTTCAGCCAACCAGGGTAGAAGCCTCAGAAGTTTCCCCCAGCTGACTCAGGGAGTCTGGCCTGTGCTAGGAGCCAGCAGATATCTGCAGCCAGCCAGGTCCCACCCAGAAAGGCTGTCTTGGGGAAGCCACCACTGAGCAACACTGCCATCCAGCTCCCTCCTTTGAACATCAGGTCCCAGCCTCCAGCCATTGTGTGCTGAAGCCCCACCTGGCCGAGGTGCTGCTGCAGCTTTGGGCCAAGTGGACAGAGACTCCAGGCCCCCATCAGGTCCCTGTCCTGCTCTTCCTGGCTACAGTTACCTGACTGATTTAAGTGCCTTTGGTTGTCACCAGAGAAGCTGTCTTCTCGCACCTGGACCTGCCCTCAGCTTGTCCCACCCGCCAGGCACAACTTCAGGTGACTCAGCTGCCAGAGTTCACAGGTGTGGTGCCACCACCAAAACATGGACACACCCATCTTCCCAGAACAGACCCAGGAGTGTTATCCTGCCCCTTCCTGGCCACCACGCGGGACGAGCAAAGGGATGGGGTCAACTCCAGTTCTCATTTGGACCTGCCAGCCGCAGGCCCAGGTCTCCACCTCCACTCACATTTCCTCGCGGCCCACCTCCCAGTCTCCTCGTATTAATGCTCTGTAAGTGTGGAGCAGAAACTCCTCTGACAGAGACCCTCTGTCTACTCTCAAGGAAACAGAAGTCCATGCAGGGCCATGTCTCTGGGATCCACCGTAGCTGCTGATACATCGCTCCTCTCCATGTGCTCCTTCCAGTCCCAGAGAGCACCGGTCTGATCGATGCAATGGGATTGGGCTCTGATTGGTGCTGTGTCTTTCACACTCGTCCCTGTGCTTGGCTGCCCTTGAGCCTAGCCCATCCGCTGCCTCCTTGCAGAGGACAGCCCAGTGTGCCCCTCCTCTAAGCAACAAATGGGTTTGACCCTCCCATTGTAACTCCTAGACATAGTCACCTTCCTTTGTCCCATCACAAAGAGGTGCAGACTCTTACAAGACATCCCTGAATGTGGACAGGAAATATACCTACCCCGGCCCAAGATGACTTCCACTAAAAGCCCAGCACCCACTGCCCCCACGGCCCCAGCACCCACGGGCCAAGACAAACTGCTCCTTGCCCACCACTTGATTCTGGCTGTCCCTCCACACCCCTGTTGTTGCTTGATCCAGCTGTTCCCTGCCATCGTCACCTCTGCCCAGTTCGCCTTCTACCTGAGTCTAGCTATGGTAGTTGCTGTGGGGTATCACTACTTCCTGGCTCAGATCAAAGTGGGCACCCCCTATCTCATCCTGACTTATGTGGCTTACATTCTAGGACACTCAGGCAGAAGCAAAGCCCCGTGACCGGTTTTGCTTTGGGTGTGGAGATGTGTTCCCTGAGTCAGCAAAAACAGGGAGAGGTTGGCGACACTCTGCTTGGATCCTTCTTCAGTACAAAGAAGGTCCTGGGAGAACCCACCGATGCATAGGAGGACCTAGGACCCTAAGGTAGCTGAACACTCCAGGCCTGAGACAGACAGTAGGTGCCTTTTGGCTGAACAAGATCCTCTGAGGGCTGGAGAATTAGGGCTCCCATAGGGCTGCTGCCCAGAAGGACATGGGTTCCAGGGATGCCTGAAGACTAGTATCTATGGGGCTGGGCCCTTTGGGGGAGGTGGCAGAGGCGTGGGAGCAGGGCTTGGATCAGAGAAACAAAGAGGGACGCCTCTTACCAAGTCCCATTCCCATGAAGGAAATGGGAGAAAATGAGCAGGAAGACCCAACCCAACCCCTGGTGTCAGGATAGATGGACGAGGACCTGGGAACCAGCCCTTAAGTACACCCTCCTGCCATCTGATGGCCAAGCCCCTGGAGCTGTGAAGCCTGGAAGACAAGCCAGGGTCTGATTTAACTCTCCAGGGCCAACCCATAGTTCTGAGTCCCACCTTGTCCTTTCCCCAGGAGGGACTGTCTCCTGCCCCATGCTTACTAGTGTTACCCTGGTACATAGGAAGTCCCTGAAAAATAGTAGCAAAATTAGTGTGAGACACAAGTGGCATTGGCTGTTGGGCCACTCCACTGACCCGTCTGAGCCTCAGTTAACCTGCCTATGAAATGGGAATGGCAGTGGTACCTACCTGAAGGAGTCCCTGGAGAGCTTTATTGCACATGTGTGAAACACTGCTGTGCGCAGTGGCTGTGTGGGGCCCAGAGAGGACCAGGCGTTATTTCTGAGCACCTTCATCTCCTGTCCTGGTGTGGCTAGGGGTGCTCTGTGAGCATTTTCACGTTTCCTTGTCTTTTCAACGCTTAGTTGGGTGCTCCATTTTCCCCATTGTGTTGGGGAGACTACAGGTTGAGAGACAGTACCCCAAATTCCACACCCAGGGACTGCAGAGCTGAGATTTGAACCCAGATCAGTGTGGCTTGAAACCCAAGCCTGGACTGGGTTAAAGGCTGCAGGTCAGAGTGCAGGGTGCCATGGTGGGGAGCTTCCGCCTGGCAGGAGCCTGCTGGGCCTGAGCCAGGTGGGAAGGAGGTTTCAGGGTTGGGACCAGAACTACCCTGAGTCCCCACCCACCAGCCATCTGCTCCCAGCCCTGTGGGTTGCCCCATCCAGTAATCACCTGCAGGGGGAGTTCCAGGTGAGGCCCCAGGACCTGGCTCCCTGCCAACCCTGAAACTCCTGAAACTCCTGGCAAACACCGGTCTCTTTTCACCCCGCCTCTGCCCACCCACTGGCCAAAGGACTGGTTTGTTTTTTCCTCCAGGTTAAGGAGTGTGGGGAGGGCTGGGGCTGCAGGGTAAAGAAGTGGCAGGAACTCGGAAGTCTGCCTCCTTCCTGCTTCCCAGGCTGGCTGTCCCCCACCACCCAGAGTCCCAGTCCCACATGCAGATTTAAGCCTAGATAAGCACCTGTGTCCTCCAACTGCTTAAATGTGGACCATGCTGCCCCTAAAGGTATCAAGCAGGCGACCAAGGACTGGGTGGTCTGGCCAGTCCCCTCTTTCTTTATTGACTTTGGGACTAGTTGTCACTTTAAGTTTGTCCTGCATGACCCCATTTTGCAGAGGAGGGAACTGAGGGTCAGAGAAGTTGCCTTGATCGTGTTCAGTTACTCAAAGGCTCATTATGTGCACAAGCAGTCAGGACCACGGGGCAAAGGTGACACAGGGAGGCTGATTTCTGCTCAGCTCATGGAAGAGCTGTCTAGCAGTTGTTGCTGCCCGGAGATGGACTGGACTCCCCCACCTCTGCAGGGGTGCAAGCAGGATGAGTCCTTGGCCCAGCTGTGGCCTCAGGGAGTGGCTGCATTTGATGACATTGAAGCCCTTTCTGGCATTAGACTGGATACATCTGGGTCCTGCTCAGGGTCACCCAGCTGGTGAATGGACTCTGTAGGGGACAGGCCTGTGGGCCTGAAGTGCATGTCCTTGCAGGGTCTCTGGATGCCCCATTTAGTCCCTGGCACTGCTGTGAGTACAGAGCCTTGGCCTGCTCCCAAGAGCCCTGGGGGGCAGGAGTGTGGGCTAGGGGAGATGGGCATGATTAGGACCTCACAAGGCCACAAAAGGTTTGGGGGCTGGGTCCATCGGTGGTGGCCCTGACAAGACTCCTTTTGTGCTTGGCTGGGTGAGCCTGCCCAGGTCTGCTCAGATTGCAGAGAACTTGGGTGAGAGGCAAAGCAGAGCCCGGTGCGGATTGTCCTTATCATGGGGGTCTGATAAGGGCCCTGGGGGAGGGGCTGCTGGCTGACGCCCCTGATCTGGGCCCGGGAGGAGCTTCTGTGGCAGCAGGGACAGCTCCTGCCCCTGCCCCCATCCCCATGGCCACTTACTGCACAGTATTGATCTGGCGTCTTCTCAGACGAACCCTCCCTCCAGGCCTGCCTCCGTATTGTCTCAGCAGTCCTGGGGGAGGGCGGCATGGCTCGGTGCCCAGACCCAGCCAGGGATGTTGGGTGTGGGGAGGAGTAGAGGCCTTCCCCCAGTGCAGTGCTGGGCACTGTTCCTGAGAGGGCCCAGAGCCCAGCATCCCTGCACAGGTCAGGATGGCTGGTGGTACTTCAGAAACAGCCTGGTCTGATAATACTGCCCACAGGCCCAATTCTAGCCCAAATCAGCTGTGTGACCCTGGATGGGCGACCCACGCTCTCTGAAACTTCTGTCTGAATCATGGGAATGGTTACATGTTCATTTACTTTTCAGGGTGGTTGTGAGCATTTGCGGGGGGGTGATGAGACTGGACTGCCTGGGCTCGGCTGGATCCCCAGGTGCTCTGTTTATGGCCTCTCACTGGGCAAGGACTCATGGGCCCCTGTCATCTTGCCTGAGGCCAGCCACTCACCTGCGGCATCAATCAATGCTTATAGGATGGGATCTGGAGCTCAAGAAAGAAACGGCGGGAAGAACCACAGCGCTGGGGTCCCCCGCAGCAGCCCCACCCTGTGCTGCAGATGGGAGAGGCGCTTGTGGCCCCGGGAACCTCCTCTCCTCCCACTGGGCCTCCTGGGAGGGGAGCAGCTCTGGTGCACACCCTTCCCCTGCTCTGCCTCCTCACCTCCCGAGCCTCAGTTTCCCCCACCTGAGAAACAGGTTTGGTTTTTTTTTGTACCAGGGGTTGAACCCAGAGGCGCTCGCCCACTGAGCCACATCGCCAGCCCTTTTTATGTTGTATTTAGAAACAGGGCCTCGCCAAGTTGCTGACGCTGGCTCTGAACTCTGATCCTCCTGCCTCAGCCTCCGAGCTGCTGGGATTACAGGTGTGAGCCATGCCCAGTGAGGAGCAAAGCTTTTTGCGCTTGGCTCACCCCTCCTGTGACACTCCAGGCCCAGGGAAGGAGGCACTTGTGAGGGGACAGTTTCACAGTCACCACAGGGGCTTGAATTACGCTCTCCCCAACTTTGGGACTGGGAGGTCACAGCCTTGGGGACCGTTCCCTCCTTTTGCTCCACAGCAGCAGGGCTTGGCAGGCCGGGGCTCCCTCACCTGGAGGCACCTGCCACACCTGGGCCCCCCCCACGCTGTTTGCCCACCGCCGAGTCCTTGCCTCCTGAGCTTGTCACTCTTGTTGCAGGGTAGGGGGCAGGAAACGCCCTCCTGGGCTCAGGGGACAGGGAGAAAGCCCACAGCCCTGCGGGAGGTGTCTGCTGCCACCTGGCTGGTTTATTGGCACTGGACACTCAGCCGCCCTGAGCCTGGGTTTTTGTCAGAGTCGGGCAGCCGTCAGCCTCGCCTCGTCCCCGGAGGCTCGCCTGGCTGGTCTGTGCCAAGGCCACAGTTCTGCCTACGTCCCTGCTGCCCAAAGGATGTCACCAGCTCTCGGCAGTAGCTGTGAGACATTTGTCACCGGGAGGCTGAGGGTTCAGGGCTTGGCTCGCGAGGAGATGGAAGTTCTGTGCTCCCTGGGCACGCAAAGGTGCCTGTCTGTGAGGAGGGTCACAGGCGCCTGTGGGACTTTCCTGACCCCCTGAGCTGGCCCTGAGCTGGCCCTGGGATCCGAGGCCCCGCTGCCCATCCCCTTGCTCATCTCTGGAACTCTGCTGCAGACAGCCAGCTCCAATCTCTCCTCCCCGGAGCTCTGCCCTCCCCTCCTGTCACTCTGCAGACACTGCTAATCAGCCCCTTGGTGGCCTGTGATTGCTCCTGGAGATATTTTTACCTTATGCAAATAGGAAGCTAGAGGTGCCCTGGCTGTCAGCAGCCAGCCCCCGCCCCGCCCCGCCCCGCCCCTCAGAGCAGAAGCCCGCTGGCCTCTCCTTCCGGGCCTCTCCTTTCTGGAATCTTCTGGAAGATTGTATCCATTAATGGGGGTGGACCTGCTGTCCCCTGCCGCCACCACCACAGGGGTTCCAAGGAGATTCAGTGCCTTGGAACAGCTGCGGCAGGGCCAGGACCCTGCCAGTGTGTGACGGAGCGGAGGAGGTGGAGGAAAGGCCACAGCTGCCCTGGGCAGGCCCTGTTGGGGCCTGGCTGTGGCCAGTGGGGTGAAGTCCACCCTTTCAGCTTTGCTGGGAGAAGCAAAAGGCTACCAGACCCCGGGATGAGCAGCCGGGCCCTGGTTTCTATCATTTATGTTTATTGAGCCTTTCTATTTCATCCCCACAGAAACCCTGAGATGGGGGGCCCTACAGCAACCCCTTTTACCAATGACGGGCTGGCGCACGCGGAGACCGAGCCACGTCTCGGGAGCAGCCGGGCCGGGCTCTGTCCTGCAGTCCGCAGCGCAGCTAACGCTGGTTCTCGGCTCCAAGCCTCCGCCTGGCTGCTCTGAGCTGCTCCCAGGTCCTGAGAGGCCCCTGCACCAGTTGCAGGCCAGCCTGCCACCCCAGCAGCTCCCCCTTTGCAGCCTAGATGCTGCTCGTCTGGCTGGCCGGTGGCACAGGGCCCTGAGAGTGCAGGCACCTGAGGAGCTGGAGGGACACTGGAGGCAGGCGGCAGGCGGGTGTGTGGGGTGGCCCTGGCCGGTCAACACAGGCTGTCAATCCAGAGCAGCCACTGTGTCCAGCTCCTGTCCTGCCTTGGTATACAGCCCTCGCCCTCCAGGGCTGCTCAGGGCGTGGCCATCAAGGTGGGTGGGGAAAGGTGGGAAGGACAGCTTGCATGTGACTCAGGCCCCAGCAGCCTCGAAGGCACGAGGGGCAGGAAGAGTCACAGTCCCACCATTGCTCAGCCTGGTTTTCCTGTGCTTGCGCCCCCCAGCTGCCACTGCCAACATCACAGCGTGTGACATCCTCCACTGTGGGTTCCCTGGGTCTCCCCCTGAGACTGCCAGCCCCAAGGGCAGAACAGCTCAGCCCAGCCCCCAGGGCCCCCCGCTGACCCAGTTCTCTTGCTTGGGGAGGGTGCTTCAAAACATTTGGCGGGATGGATGGACAGACTGACTAATGGATGGACCGATGGATGAGATTTGCCTAGCAAACTCTCAAAGGGGTTGAGCACATCCGTTGTATATCAGACATTTTCCCCATGGCTGTCTCCCTCAAAGCTCACCCCAACAACCCCAATGTTCCCCATTTTGCAGACGAGGAAACTGAGGCTGAGAAAACAGATTGTGGCAGGCAGAGCACCATGGTGCAGGCCTCCAACCCCAGCTTAGGAGAAGGCTCAGGAAGCAGGATTTTTAAGGTCAAGGCCAGCCTCGGCAATTTAGTGAGACCCTCAACAATTTATCAAGGCCTTCTCAAAATTAAAAAATAAGAAGGGCTGGGGATGAAGCACCTGGGTTCAATTCCCAGTACCCTAAAAAAAGTTTGTGGCAGAACACAGCCTGGCTTTAGGTCTTCATCCCCTACCTGTGGACCCAACTGGGCTGCTTGAGTCTGTCTGCCTCTTCCCAAGAGAGTTAGGTCTGCTGGGAGCAACCCTGGGGATCTGGTTTTCCTACTTAGTTAGGCCTCAAGAGATTCTGAACCCCGAGTCCCCAGCAGTCACCTGAAGTGATAGAGCCCACTCTGGGGGCACCAGTGCAGAAATCGGGACAGCTACTCTAGACGTCCTCACAGACACAGCTTTGTCCTCAAGGGGGAAGACAGACACTAATCCGTAAGTGAAGTAGACAGCAGGTCAGAGGGTGGTAAGAGGGAAGTGGGGTGCAGGGGATGGTCAGCGGGTCTTTTCTATGTAACATTGTCAGAGAACACCTTTCCCACAAGGTGATGTTGAAGCAAAACTGAAGGAAATGAGGATGTAAGCCATACCACCATGCCGAGGAGTGGGGGTATTCCAGGCAGTGAGAACAGCAAGTGCAAAGGCCCTGAGGCAGCTGGAGTGGATGGTGGGAGTGAGGTCAGACAGCTAGGGTGGGGTCAGATAATAAGGGGCTTGTAGGTCCTTAAGAATGGGCTTTTCCTCTGAGCTAAGTCATTTGGGGTTCTAAGGAGAGGATTTCATTCTCCTCAAGGGAGAACAGACAAGGAGTCAGAGGCAGGGAGGTGGGCCCTGAGGCTGGGCTGGGGGTTAGAGCTGGTTGGTGCAGACTCTGCATGTTTGGAGGATGCAGGGCCAGGTCCAGCTGACAGGATTGTGACTTCTTTCCAGAACTGGCTGCGGCTCTATGGTTACCTGCCCCAGCCTAGCCGCCACATGTCCACCATGCGCTCCGCCCAGATCCTGGCCTCTGCCCTTGCGGAGATGCAGCGCTTCTACGGGATCCCTGTGACGGGTGTGCTGGACGAAGAGACCAAGGCGTGAGTCTCTCTGTCTGACTCTTCCCAGACCCCATGGGCGCCTCTGGCCCACTCTTTGTAGGGCTTGGCCTGTGGAGATTCCAGAAAAGAATGGCCTAGATAAGAAGTGGCAGATGATTTGGTCTTCCCTGCCGATTCTGACTGGTTGTGGTGGCTGCCTGACGCTGTGTTGAGAAAGCTTCTGAGGCAGAATCCAGACTTGGCAGCAAGGGATCTGGTGATTGATTAGTGATGTCTGCCCCAGGCAGGAGAATGGGAAGGTTCAGTCTTCAGACTCTGGACAGGACGTCCTTGCAGGGCCTTATTCTGAATCTAAGCGGTCATCCCTGAGAAGCACTGGACATAACACGCCAAGGACAGGCGGCCTTAAGAGCAATCCTCCTGTTCTTAAGGACACTGGTGAAAAGGGACTTGCCTCCACTGAGTCACTGTGGGATGCTCAGCCATCCTGTACGAGGTCATTTTTTCCACTTCCCTGGAATGAAAGCTGAGCATCCCCACCCCTTCTACCTCCATACTAGGGGCAGCTGGGAGGCGGGAGGTGGGCTGCCTGGAAGAGGCGGAGCCAAAGCAGGCATGCTCTGAGCTCACCCTGCACACCTGTGACCCAGGTGGATGAAGCGGCCCCGCTGCGGGGTGCCAGACCAGTTTGGGGTGCGTGTGAAAGCCAACCTGCGGCGGCGGCGGAAGCGCTATGCCCTCACCGGGAGGAAATGGAGCAACCACCACCTGACCTTCAGGTAGGAGCCCTGCTGCCCAGGCCATCATCCACCCTCTCGGTGGCTGAGCCCATGCTTCCTTTCCCAGCTCACTCTGGGGGGCCGTCTAGACAGTCCCCGCGCTCCCATGCTGGTGAGAGCAGCCACGCATTCTAGGATCTCTCTCCTGAGAAGGTCAGAACCCCTGGAGCTACTTCCGCTCTGTCCTTCCCTGCCTCCCACTGTCAGCAGTGGCTGGCCTTAGGCAGCCATGAGGCGCTCCTGTCCCAGTAGATTCTGGGGCAGAGGCTGGGGTGTGGGAATCCAGGCACCCGTCATAAGCAGAGCAAGTCACCTGCAGAGCCCCTGAGCCTCTGTGCCTGTAGCCAATGGCCGTCCCAAAGGACTCCTTGTTCTAGTCTAGCCACACCCCCACCCAGCTTCACCAAGAAAGAACAATTCCCAAGACTGTGTAGACCTCCGACCCTGGAGTGATTCATAGTCTGATTGTCCAGATCTCCCCTCCCTCCCCCCATGGAAATCTGTCCAGCTTGATCTAAGTGACAGGGACAGCAGGTTCTATGCTACACGTCCTTTGAGAGTTATTCTGCTCAGTCCACGCAGGGACCCCATGAAGAAAGTACCACCCGCCATTCCCATTTTACAGATGAAGAAACAAATTCAGGATCTAAGTCACTTGCCCAAGGTCACATGGAGGATATTAGAACCAGGCCTTGAACTTGGGTCTGCCTGGTCCTGGAGTCAATGTTCAGGACAGCTTGGCCTGTCTCCCAAACCTCAGCCACCGCATCCCGTTTCCTAGGTCTTTCCCCAGCCACGAAGCTTCTGTACTATTATTAACTCACTGTCTTTCTTACTTAAAATCAGCTTCTGTGCCACAGTCTAGAATTTTAATGAAGTACCCGATTTGACAAATGCTAATTCACATCAAAATAAACTAATGGTTGGTCCTGACCATTTGCGTGCATGCCTTGGGAACTTGTCAGCAGAGGACAGGAGCCCGGGGCCCGCATCCGCTCATGTCCTTCCCACCCACAGCATCCAGAACTACACGGAGAAGCTGGGCTGGCACCACTCGCTGGAGGCCGTGCGCAGGGCTTTCCGCGTGTGGGAGCAGGCCACGCCCTTGACCTTCCAGGAGGTGCCCTATGAGGACATCCGGTTACGGCGGCAGAAGGAAGCCGACATCATGGTACTCTTTGCCTCTGGCTTCCACGGTGACAGCTCGCCATTTGATGGCACGGGTGGCTTTCTGGCCCACGCCTATTTCCCTGGCCCTGGCCTGGGTGGGGACACCCATTTCGACGCAGATGAGCCCTGGACCTTCTCCAGCACTGACCTGCATGGTGAGGACAGCTGGCCAGGCGGGGGCAGGGCCAGCAGCGCCTGGGCTAGGCATGGCCCCACTGAGCGGGTACAGTAGCTGCAGGGTCAGGAAGGGAGAGTGTCCCCTGTTTGGGTCTCTGGAGACCTGCATTGACCTTGGTCAGTTGTCCCACCATCTCCAAGGGGAGGTAGGTAGAGAAGGGTTTGCTGTACTCATTTCTCAGGTGGGGACATTAGGGGTCAGAAGAGAGAAGCAGGGTGGGCTCTGGGCAGCCTCGGCCTGGAGGACCTGGGATGGGTCAGAGTGACCTGCTGCCCACTCCCCTGCAGGGAACAACCTCTTCCTGGTTGCAGTGCACGAGCTGGGCCATGCGCTGGGCCTGGAGCACTCGAGCAACCCCAGTGCCATCATGGCGCCGTTCTACCAGTGGATGGACACTGACAACTTCCAGCTCCCCGAGGACGACCTCCGGGGTATCCAGCAGCTCTACGGTGAGTGGATGGTGACCAGTCCCCATCTGCCTGCTTTCGGCCCCCAGCCCTGGAGACGTAGGCACTGAAGCTCTGTCCTTTCTGTAGAGGAGGAAACAGGATCAGTGATGGACGCACGTCTCTTGGAGAGTGGTGGTGTTGGAAATCAAACCGGGGCTGGCAGATGTCAGGGCCTGTCCCTCACGCATAGTCTGCACCATGGCTCCAGGCTGGGGCCCTGGAGGAGTCACTAGACGAAGGGTGCCCCAGGATCCCAGCACCCACCTCCACTACCACTGCTCCCACCTAAACCTGTCACAGGCCCTCCCCTGAGAGTTGCTAGTTTGTCACTTTCCTGGTGGTTTGACAAAGCCTCCAGTGGCGAGGGCTCCTGAGGGCAGTTCCACGGGCCAGAGCCACACTGCCACACTGGGCCCTCCTCAGGGTGGCAGTCTGGCTTTGCCGGGGATGTGATAGATGGCCCTCACCCCTGCATCCCCAGCAATTGGGTAACAAGACATGCACTTGGCAGAGTTCAAGGTCTCTGATGCCAGAGACATGCCCTGGCCTCTGGAGGAGTCCTGTGGGCATCCTGAGGCAAGTGGCCCAAGGGGCAACCAAGGCAGGCCGCCTTGCGGGGCAGTGACCCAATCCCAGCGGGGAGGTCCAGGAAGGGACTGTATGGAAGAGACTCAAGGTCCCCCTTGAGCATGGTGAGCATGGGGAGGGGTCTGCTGTGGGCAGACAGGACCTTTCACCTGGGTAGGCCTGCTGCTGCCCCTCCCCCCACCCCCTCCCAGGATTCTAAGGTGGAGAAGCTCCTCCTGTTGGGGTCTGGAACTGCCCCCTCACTTCTTGCTTCCTGCTTTTTGCTGCAGGCACCCCAGATGGTCAGCCACAACCCACCCGGCCTCTCCCCACTGTGACACCTCGGCGACCAGACCACCGACCTCCCCGCCCCCCGCAGCCACCTCCCCCAGGTGGGAAGCCAGAGAGGCCCCCGAAGCCAGGCCCTCCAGCCCAGCCCCGAGCCACAGAGCGGCCCGACCAGTACGGCCCCAACATCTGCGACGGGGACTTCGACACAGTGGCCATGCTTCGTGGGGAGATGTTCGTGTTCAAGGTCTGCCTCCCCCACCCCCAGCCCCTTGGCCCATCTCAGAGCAGGAGAGCTCCCACCCAGTCCACCCAGAGCCTTACCTGCCTGGCGACTTGGGCACCCTTGACCCTCCCTCACTGAGCAGCCCTGAGGGGCCATCAGACCCTGATGAGGAAGAAATCAGCCCAGGAGGTGAGGGACTTGCTGAGGGTCACATGGCAAGTCCAGGTGCCAGACCTCAACCTGGGGCCACCCTGGCTCTGCCTAGCTCCTTAGTGTGGCAGTGACCTCCCCCAGACCTGGGAAGGGGTGGTGAGGGTCAGGCCTACCCCAGGGAAGGCACCAACACCACCCACCTCCCCAGGGCCGCTGGTTCTGGCGAGTCCGGCACAACCGTGTCCTGGACAATTATCCCATGCCCATTGGCCACTTCTGGCGTGGTCTGCCCAGCGACATCAGTGCTGCCTACGAGCGCCAGGATGGTCGTTTTGTCTTTTTCAAAGGTGAGCTGGGGCAGGCATGGGGGAGGGGCTGGGCAGCTTCATGCCCTGACCTCTGGTGCAGCTGGACCTGAGGGGAAGAGGAGGGGCAAGGGGCTGTGGCCCCACTCTGAGCTCACTCTGGGAGGATGGGGACACCTGGGGGCAGTGACTGTACCTAGTGGTAAGGTGCGAGGGGGAGGCAGAGGCCAGGAGCATTAGGTGGGACCCTGCAGCCTGGAGGCTACCCAGACTGGGGTTGAGTATCTGTCCCTCTTTGGCCTCATTTCTCTCCATCCGTGCCTCTTAGTCTCATGAGAGCAGGTCCTCATGAGAGCAGGTCCCCCGGGCCCACTTGGAGGCAGGAATGTGTGGTCTGACTGCAGGCTTTGAGGGGCAAGGCCCCTGGTGGATGGCTGTGTCGCCAGCCCAGGGGCCAGGCAGAGACCCCATTCCCCTGTCTACACAGAACTCGGGGGCTGAAGGGCTGTGTTAGCGTGTGGGTGTGTCCGGGTGTGTCTGGGTGTGAGCGACTGACCTGCACACATGGAGATGAATGTATCACTGGTGTCCCTGACAGAGCAGCTTCCACTCCGCGGGCACTGGGGAGGTGCACCCTACATGGGCCTGGCGTGCGGACAGTGCTGAGTGGTTCTGTGCATATGGTGAGAAGGGTCTGTGGGCCCAGAGGAGCCCACTCTATGCACGCACCCCGCCCAGGCTCCTCCTCACCTGTTCCTCCTGCAGGTGACCGTTACTGGCTCTTCCGAGAAGCGAACCTGGAGCCTGGCTACCCACAGCCACTGACCAGCTATGGCCTGGGCATCCCCTATGACCGCATCGACACGGCCATCTGGTGGGAGCCCACAGGTCACACCTTCTTCTTCCAAGAAGACAGGTGAGTGGCACACTCCCTCCCGTAAAGTGGGGAGGCCCCAAGCAGACTCCCTGCCCCCGTGAGGCCCACCCAGAAAGAGCCTGTGGGGGACGGGCCCGGTCCACATGGGGCCTCTAGGTCCACAGCTGGTGCTTCTGGTCACAGGTACTGGCGCTTCAATGAGGAGACGCAGCATGGAGACCCCGGCTACCCCAAGCCCATCAGCGTCTGGCAGGGGATCCCTGCTTCCCCGAAAGGGGCCTTCCTAAGCAATGATGCAGGTACCTGCCGCCCTCTCCTGGTGTGCCCAGTACTTACTGTGCCCCTGCCACATGCACAGGGGACATGGCTGCCCCAAGTCCTTCAGCATTGCAATGGCACATGTGGGGACGGCTCCGTCAGGCCTGGGCCTGGAGCTTTCTGAGCATTTCCTCCTGGCCCTCGCATTTTAAGGACAGGCAGACTAAACCTGAGGCTTGAGCAGAGTGCCTCCAGGTAGGAAGCCATGGGGTCCAGGTCCATGCCAGGCCAGCCTGGGTCTGAACCTGGAGCTCAGAACTACCCTGCTGCCCGCAGAGTCCAGCTCCACACAGCCTTCAGGGAGCCTTGAGCTGGAGCAGGTGGACTTGCTCAGACTGGGAGCAGAGTCCACCCAGGGTGTCACTTGCCCACCTAGAAGGGAAGTCTGGCCTATCACACAACCCAGTGACAAGGAGCTGTGGCCTTTGATTTCTCCAGCAGGGTCCCTGGTACGTTTTAGAAAAACCACCAGCCCTGGTTCTCGGGTTCCAGATGTGGGCTCGGAGGAGGCCTGACCTGCTCTGCCAGTGCTCAGTGTGGTCACACGGCTTCTGTGTGTTGGGGTGTCCCTCTGCAGCTGCTCTGTTCTCACTGTGTTCCGCAGAGGACAGACTCACCCCTCGCTTCAAACCCAGCCCTTCCCGGTGTAAAGGGGACACAGGCAAGGTGCCCGAGGCCAGAGAGCCAGTCCAAGGCAGCATCGAGTTCTGCCCTGGATGCAGGCAGGCTCACGGCCACGTTGCCACACAGACCTTTCTGTGTGGGGTGAAGCTGATGCCCAGATGGGGCAGCAGGGTTCCCTGACAGCAGCCTCCAACCCTGAGGCTGTACGCCATTAGCCCTGTCAGGAAGCCTGGGGTTCTGGCCATGCCCTTGACCCAAGGCCTTCTGAGCCTCAGTCTAGCCACCATAAGATGGGAAAATGGCAGATTTGAAAACGTTCAGGAAAGCAAGTGAGAAGGAGTGTTTTGTCTTGTTCTTGGCGCTGGAGATGGGACCCAGGGCCTCATGCCCAACCACTGAGCCACCTCCCCAGCCCCAGGGAGGGTCTGAAAGCTGGTTCCTGCATCCATCTGGGTCATCTTTGAGGGTCTCTGGCTGGTTGATGGGGCCTGGCCTGAAGCCACCCTGGCCTTCTTGTCTCCACAGCCTACACCTACTTCTACAAGGGCACCAAGTACTGGAAATTTGACAATGAGCGCCTGCGGATGGAGCCTGGCTACCCCAAGTCCATCCTGAGGGACTTCATGGGCTGCCAAGAGCCGGTGGAGCCCGGACCCCGATGGCCCGATGTAGCCCGTCCACCCTTCAACCCTGACGGGGGTGCGGAGCCCGGGGTGGACGGCGACAGTGCGGAGGGGGGCGTGGGGGGTGGGACGGGGACGGATCAGGACGGGGACGGGGGCAGCCGCGTGGTGGTGCAGATGGAGGAGGTGGCACGGACGGTGAACGTGGTCATGGTGCTGGTGCCCCTGCTGCTGCTGCTCTGCATCCTGGGCCTCGCCTACGCCCTGGTGCAGATGCAGCGCAAGGGCGCACCCCGGGTGCTGCTCTACTGCAAGCGCTCCCTGCAGGAGTGGGTCTGAGGCTGGGCCGGCTCCCTGGGGCAGCTCCCTGGGGCCCAGCAGCCGCCGGGGTTCTCAGCCCTGCCGTCGGTTGGCACACATCTCCTGTTGGTCCTCGTTTATTTATGCCTAGGATTTTGTTGTCGTTTTTTGGCACCTTAACTGAGCAGTTGTTTCTGCTTTCTTGACCAGAGCAGAGTGCTTAGAATTTTCTAAATGTACTTCTGCTCCAGTCAGGGAAGCAGGCCCTCATCCACCTGTGGCTTGGCCACAGCCAGAGGAACAAGGGACAGAGACCCACCTCTGGGAGGTGGCACAAGGGTTGTGGAACTTCTTCTAAGCCTGGCCATGACCAGGGGCCCTGTTTGCCTTGAAGGGACCTAACCAGGTCCCCACCTTCCTGAGCTTCTCAGCCTCAGGAAGAGCTTTTCACCCAGGGGCGACCCCCAGTTGCGAGCAGTTCACTGGCCTCTGAGTCACGTCTTGTCTCCTTCCCAGCCCACCTGACAGCCCCAGCAGCCCTCCTCCCGCACCTGAGGACCCCACCCCACCCTGGTCAGCTGGCAGCTCCCACATCCCTTCAGGCCGCATCTCCTTCCCTCTTGGGAAGGGGCCCTGGGCCTGCCTTACTAAGGACCAAAGGGAGTCTGCCAAGGGCCTCCCCCAGCACGAGCACTGACCTCGCCCCGGCCTGCACTTCCTTCTCTCAGCTGTGCCCCATCTGCTCCTTCCTGGGCCTCCCCACCCTCTCCCACTCATCACATCCTCAGGGGTCTGCCCGTTTCAGGCTTCTGCAGCCAGTGTCCCCAGCCCTCGCAGTGAGAGGGGGCTGCCGGTGCCCAGGCTGGGGCAGTGGATACCAGACAGGTGCCAATAGGGGGGTGCCCACAGTGCTACAAGTCAGGCTTAGGGGATCCCTTGACTCCAGCTCCCTTCCCCCAGGGACACAGGCCAGCAGCTTATCCCTCCCCAGGGGAGCCTCCTGGGTTCCCTTACTCTTCCTCCCCAAAGTCAGAGGAGGCTGAGGCTGCTGGGGGGAAATGGTACTGTACAGCCGGCTCTGTCCCCTCAGCTTCCCCCAAGTCCTGAGCAAGTGGACTGTGCCACCCTGAGGGCCGGGGGCGGGGTTCTGCCAGCCTCTCTACCTGGTGCTGAGTGCGAGTCCAGCAGCTGCCCCCAGTCGTTCACCTCTGCAGAACTGGAGAGCCAGCAAGAGGTGGGGGTGGCGGGCTGGGTGTCCACCCCCCTGTATATTTCTGCAAATAATCTGCACTGATTAAATATACAGCCGGCGAGTGTGGCCTTGTTTATAAGAGGCCTTGGCCTACAGGTGGCAGGGGGTCAAGTCCAGGATGAGAGGGCTTGCCCTCTGTGCTTAGGAGACCTGTCTCCAGCTCACTGGAGGCTCCTTCTCAGTGACCTTTGGAAACAATGCCCTGGGAGGGCCAGTGTTTGGGGGCGGGTGGGAGGTGACTGCCCTCAGTGGACCGAAGGAGGGAGTGGCGGGGCCTAGGGTCAGCCTGCTGGGTGGGGCGGAGAAGAGGTGTGGAATTTATTTGCCAGTCACTGGTGGAGAGAAAAGAGGCCCAGCTTCCCACATCCCTCCACATCTAGGAGTGGAAAGAGCCAGACCAGGCCACCCAGCCTTCACCCACCCAGACTAGGTTCTGGGCATCCTGAGGCCTGTCTGGAACAGGAGCCTAGAGCTGGGCACACAGAGAACTGGGAAATGGGTCCACTTTGGTTCCAAAAGGCCCCCTCACCAAGCACTCTGTTAAGAGGTATGAAGGGGACTGGGCTGTGGCTCAGTGGCAGAGCACTTGCCTAGCATGTGTGAGGCACTGGGTTCAATTCTCAGTACCGCATATAAATAAATGAATAAAAATAAAGGTCTATCAACATCTAAAAATATTTTAAAAAAGAGAGAGAGGCATGAAGGACCAAGACATACCATCTTGCCCTTGAAGAAGCAGAAAACCCCGCCGCAGGCCCGCTTAGGCTGCAGATGCTCATGCAGAGAGCAGACACCAAGGCGTGGCTGGCCTGCGGCCTGGGTTCCTGTGAGCCAGAGGCCTGCCGTAGACCCCACATCTGTTGGGGGCTCAGCTGGGCCCCCAGGAATGCAACAATCAGCCCTGCTGGAGCCCACCCCAATCGTGGAGCAGGCAGGGCCCCCCAACCTGTTCCAGGCCAGTCCTCCCACCCCTTCCTCTCTGTGGGGGGACTGGCTGAAGAGAGTGGGAAGTGCTGGCCTCTGGAAGGCAAAGCCTCCAGCCATTCCAGGAGCAGCCTCTGAGCTGGGCCTTGGCCACAGCAGGAGGGTCCAGGGAGGCCCCACCTCAGCTTCCCAGTCGCAGAAGCCACTGGGCCCCATGCTAGGCGGCCTTCTGCCTGTAGCCCTAGGCCACAGAGGTCATCAGACAGGTGGAGCGTTTTGTGGGGCCCAGGTCCAGGAGGAGGATGAGACCCTTCCTGATGCTCTTCCTCAGAGCCAAGGCCAAGGGAGAGACTTGGCAGAGCCCCTGGTCCTCGGGAAACTGCCCAGCAGCCTCTCCACAGCTCTCGGCTGCAACCCAGAGAATCCCGTGGACGGAGCCCTGGTCCATCTGAAGAGCCTGTTATCCACCCACTCTGAGGGGCTTCTGGACGGAGGGGATACCCCGAGCACCTGTCACCTGGACACCGCAGCCCAGGTCTGCCTTACCCTGCCTCCTGCCAGGACTAAACAGCAGCCTGCATCTTTAAATGTTTGGGTATTTAAAATGTGACTATGACTTAAACTCACCTTGGAGCCCTCAGAAGCCCCATTTCCTCATCATCTTTTCTCCTTTACCTGTTGCTGATGCCCAGGGTAAGAAAATGGGGACATTAAAGAAACACAAAGGACTGGGGTCGTGGCTCAGTGGTGAGAGGCACTGGGTTCCATCCTCAGCACCACATAAAAATAAATAAATGTATAAAAAAAAAAAGAAAGGAAGGAACACAAAGGACTGGGGCGTGGCTAGTGGCAGAGCGGGAACCTGGAGTCCACAGACCCTGGGTTCCGCCCCGGCACCCAGATAAATGGCAGCAGAGATCCCACCACCCTCCAGGCAGTTCATGTTTCCTTCCAGCCTTCTCCTCGAATATGCACAGCTTGGAGTTGCAGTCTCAAACATCCAGGGCCAGAGCCCTGACCCTGGTACAGAAGCCTCAGTAGAGGGGTAACACCACCTAGGACCACTGCTGGGGGCCGGGCAGGACATAGAGGCTGCAAGATGCTGGTGACAGTGCTCACAGGGCACAGCTAACTCTGGTCATGACCTCAGCTGACTAGTATGCTCCCCTCTCACATTTTAGTCAAGAGAAAAGTAGGACTCAGAGAGGGGAAGTGACTTGGCTAAGATCACACAGCTGGGAAATCACCCTGCTGGGATCAGTCTCCAACAGACCAAGCCCACCCTACCTGGAGCTGCTGGAGAATTCGGACAGAGACTGAGGAGGCCCGCTCCCCCACCCCCATTCTATGGATCCAGGACCCCAGGTCCCCAACAGAGCCTCCTTTCATGCCGGGGCTGGGCCATGCTGGCCGCTTCCTCTCCTCCCATTTGGCAGAAAAGCCTTTTTGTTGTGGTGCACACAGAGGGCCTTCTCTAGCCCACGGAAGGAATGGCGGGCTTCCTGTCCATCCCCGCCACCCAAGCCACCATGGGACCAGAAGTGCAGGTCTGAGAGGAGCAGGGCTTCCCTCCCGCGTGCTCCAGGGCCGCCTGTCGCTCACCCCCAGTCCCAGAACCACACACAAGGCAGTGGGTCTCCCTCTGCTCCAGCCAACACTGGGGACTCCAGGCCTCAGGGCACTTTCAGGGCAGCACAGCCCCACCCTCAGCCCACTGCTCATGACCCACAAAATGCTGGCAGAGGCCCCAGCAGGCTGCCTGCCCTGTCCCCAATGTCCCCATTTCCCACTTCACGTTTGCTTCTGCTGTTCCTGGAAAACCTTCCCTGCACATTTCATCCTGTCCAAGCTGCGTAGACCCCTCGGGGTCCAGATTACAGGGTGCCTGTTCCCACCCTCCCTCCTCAGGGTGCTCAAGTGGTTGTCATCTTGCTCCTGAGCTCAGCCTGCCCGTTGTCACAGGCACCCAGACACTGCCCACGGCTCTCACGCACTGGCTGTGTGTCTTTGGGCCTGTCACTTCACCTATCTGAGCTCAAAATTTCTATCTGTGGAATAGCCAGGCCTATTCCATACCATTGTGAAACTGCACCCAGTTGACACTTGGAAACATGTGGAAGAGCGTCTGGCTCTAGGAAGCTCTCAGTAGTGCAAGGCTAATATCCCTACTGCAAGGACAGGTACCTCGAGGGCCGGGCAGTGTCCTTTCCCCACTTCCTCTCCCGTGACAGTTTGTGGGATGGGGTCAAAGGATGACACGCTAGGGGACAGGTGCCTGGGAGGAGGGACATTCCTGTCCCACCCATTGCCTCCCAGCTGCCAGGCCTCACCCTGCCCCACCCAGAACCTTCCTCCTAGCAGCAGACTACCCAGACCCTGGGCTCCAGGCCCCCCAGGCTCAGGTTTCCTCTCCAAGGGACCCGACACCTCCTGCCCCTGCATTTCACCCACCTCAGTCTTTGCCAGAAATAGCTCTGGCCTCCACTTGGCCTACAGCCAAGCCTAGAGGCCCCTCCAGGACAAACAGTCTCACTCCCCACCCAGCACCGACCCCAGCAATGGATGGGAATCCAGTGAGCAAGAGAGAAAGGAGCCAGTAGAAAGAGCGGGCAGCTGGGCCCCGGTAACTTCATCCAAAGAACGTCGGAGCAACCCTAAAATTTGTGCTCTCTGGCCAGATAGACCTCCTTCTGCAGATGGGGATGCTGAGGCCTGGAAGGGGTGGCTTGGCCATGGCTCTAGTGACCCTGTGAACTAGGTCTTCCGACTCCGTCAGGCTCAGTGCCACCCCGTCAGCCCTTCCCAGGAACTGGGGGCAGCCACTGTGAGAACCAGCACCCCTCCATCCCAGGTTCTGACAGAGCTGGCCCCATGCCCGTGGTGGCTACACAGGTTGATGACCCAGGACCAGCCAAGAGTACCTCTGCATAGTTCCCAAGTGGGCAGGAAACCCAGGTCTGGCCAATCAGAGCCTTGCTGGGACTTCCTGGGGCCCTGGGAGAATGAAACCCCTCTGCTGGAATTGCTGAGCCACTGGGGTATGAGCCTGGAGCACTGATGGGTCATCTTGCCACCAGACAGAGGAAACCAGAGCCTTAAAGGAGAGTCCGAAGGCGCTGTTTGAGCACCTGGATCGAGCCATGCCCAAAGCTCAGTCGCTTAGGTTTTTCAGTTACATGTACCAATGATTTGCCTTTATTTCTATTTTTTTCCCCCCTTTGGTGGTTCTAGGGATGGAGCCCAAGGGCACTTCACCACTGAGCTACTACCAGCCCTTTTTATTTTGTTTTGAGACAGGGTCTCACTAAGTTGCCCAGGTTGGCCTTGAACTTGAGATCCTCCCGCATCAGCCTCCCTGTCGCTGGTGCTGGGATTACAGGCCTGCGACACTGCACGCACTCGGTCTGAACTCCCTTGACTTCTTAACCATGTGGGTTGCTGGGTTTGTTCTTGTTTTGTCCTAAACTTGTGTTTAGCTTAATACTTCTTTCCTGGCCACTGAGAGCTCTCCGGGGTCATAAGGCCCATACTCCTTCCACCTCAAATGGTGACTGAGAACCAGGGCTTGCTCTGGGGTCCCCTGCACAACACCCCAGCCTGGATAAGGTGGCCTAAGGTGCAGAAGCCTTGGGTGCAGGGGAGGGGGAGGATCGACGGATTCCGGAAAGCATCCATGCCGACCCTAACAGAAACGGGAGACCCAGGGAAAGCCCCAGGAAGCAGGCTTGGTGGAGCACGCCTTCACCCCATTACTCCTCGGGCCTTCACCCCGTTACTCCTCGGGCCTTCACCCCGTTACTCCTCGGGCTTACTCTGGCTCAGCTTTGGAGGTTCCAGTCCACGATCGATTGGTGCCATGGCTTTGCGCCTGCAGTGAGGCAGCACATGGCAATGGGGTCAGTCCCCAGTGGACCCCTCCACGGACTGGAGCAAAACTACTCACCTCAAGAGCCAGGGAGCTAGAGAGAGGAAGAGGAAGCCACTGGGGCTCCCAAGTCCTCTCCAAGAGCACAGCCCCAGCACTTCCCAAAGTCCCTACCTGGCATAGGCTCCCCCACTGCCCACTGGCACCACTCTGGGGACCAAGGTTCACCACAACACGCAGACCTGTGGGGACTCTGACCAAACCACAGCATCTTTATTTATCCAGTGAACATTTTGGCCAGCTCCTAGTCAGGCTAGGAGCTGGCCAGGAATCGCACAGACCCCCTCCTGGGCCCACCTGCTGGGGGGCTACACAGAGGGGACAGCAAGCCCAGGATCCAAGGCTGGACCAGGCCTGACCATGCAGGACCAGAAGGGAGCCCAGGAAGTGGGGAGCAGGGGAGGGTGCAGGGAGCCGGGCCAGGCCACAGGGTTGGAGCTGGGCTTGTTCTAAGCCTGATGAGAGAACTTGGCTAAACGACCTTTGCAAATACCCATGATTCTTGTTTTCAGAGAAAGTTCTAAAAGTGGAATGGCAGCCACAGGTCCGAAGGCTTATATGGCATATGAACAATTACCCTCCTAGCAGAACACACCCTGCTCCTCCGTAAAATGACTAAGTGCCTGTCCCCCCTCGCCACGGCTGGGCCAGGTGCCATCCTCCTCCTCATGATCGGCAAGACTAATAATGGTCCCATTTGCTGCTCTTACTTGCCATTCTATGATTGCTGCTGAGTTTCAATGTTTTATTATGGGCTAGTTGTTAACACTTTGGTATTTTTTTTTTTTTTAAGGGAAGGGGATGATGACCCTCTGGACCCAGTGACCATTTTTCTTTTGGGGTGTTTCTTCTTATTTATTCATAGAAACTCTTTATAGTGTGAGGGAGCTAACCTTATGTTCATCAATGAATTTTAGAGCCAGAAGGGCCTTAGTCCACACCCCTTGTGTACAGATTGGCAAACTGAGGCACGGACAAGACTGGGTGTGACCCTGGGCAGTTCTCAGAGCCACTCTGGTTCCAGAAGGGAGCACATGCCAGTCCATTCATTACCTGGGGGCCCTTCCCCTGTTGATGTCCATGGAATTCTCCCCCTGCCCCATCCCCAGCCCCTTACCAAAGCCTCCCCCTGGGTTTCCCAAGGAGGAAAAGGCATCTACAGACAGTGAGCTTCGTGTGCAGATCCCGCCATGGTCCCATGGTTAAATTCCACGTAGAAACAATGACATATCCTGCATGTTTATTGAGTATGATTTTAGTTTTAGGTTTTGTTGGTTTTTCTTTAAAGTTTTCCCCTATCTATGTTGGATTGGGGTTGATTGTTAGTGGAGGAACTGGGTGTGGTATTATATTGTATTCAGGTGGATTTTTTTTTTTTTAGAATTAATGTTTTTCTAAATTTAGGGGGGATTTTGGTGTTTGGGTGCACTCTGCTATGGCAACAGAAGAATAGCCTGAGATCCAAGGATTCAATGCTGCGATCTGAGGTGCGTTGTTTTAGAGAGCGTTGTTTCCTCGGAGTGGTCTGACTCCCCCTCATCCCGGGTTCTAGGAAGGCCCACAGATCTTGACCTGGAGGCTTGCCGCCTGCACACCCACAGCCAGCAATTGGAGAAGTGAACCTCAGACATTCAAGGAGCATCTGAGAAGGAGCTGTGAGGCAGATCAGCAAAAGTCCTGAATCAAGCTGGGCACAGTGGTGCACGCCTGTAATCTCAGCGACTGCGGAGGCTGAGTCAGGATCAGAAGCTAGAGGCCAGCCTCAACAATTGAGCAAGGCCGAAAGCAACTTAGCGAGACCCTGTCTCCAAATAAAAAATAAAAGACAGGCTGGGGATATGGCTCAGAGGTACAGTTCAGTCCCTGGTATCAAAAAAAGAAAAGTCTGAGATTGAGAGCCCGGCTCTGCTTGGGCAGCTCACTTGAGCTCTCAGCTGCTGCTTCCTCTGCTGTGAAATGGGATTCAGTTCCCATAGTCGGTGCTAGGAACCAGAGAACAGAGAGATTTAAACATGTGCAAACACAGTGTCGTGCTTATTATAGTGACATGGGACTTTAGCCTGCCTAGCACCCATCCTATCTCTTGGTGACACACCTTGATTTTTCTCAGGGAGCCACCTCTCCCCAACTTCAAGTTAGTGAGTAACAAAAAGGTTGCCCCTCCCCACCCCGTTCCAGGGGCAAGAGGGACCAAAATGGAGTCAGTCCCCTACTCCTAACTTATTCCCTGCCGAGGATGGACAGTGGGGTCAATTATCTCTGACTTTTGTGCACACCTGGGGACAGTCTGTCTTAAAATGAGCATCACACAAGGGAACAGAGGCACAGACAGAAAGACAACCTTATTTAAGCCCCTGGATGCAGACCTGACCCCTTACTCTTTTGTGACAGGCAGTAAATACCCTCTCTTGGGTCAATCTCCTCATTCAAATTGAAATTTCTGTAACTTGTAACTGAAAAATATATAACCAAATACAATCATCACTTTTCAGGTCCTTTCATTTTGTCCCCAAAGTCCAGGGCTCAAGGAAGGGAACAGACCTGTTGGAACAAATTAGCACCAGATAGAATCCTGGAAGCCCCAACATGCCCCGCTCTAACCACACTGCCCGACTCGCTGAGGTCTGCAGCCCCAGGCGCTGTCCCTTGAGTCCATGTGAATTTGCAGGTTAACAATCAGCATTGCCAACACACCATCTTGTTCCTGTACATCAATGAATCATGCAGAGTTTGAGAATCAGTACCAAGAAACTCTATTTTCAAAACACAGGGAAAGCTTGTGGATAAAAATGTTCATTCAGGTTTGTTTGCAAGGAGAGTAACCAGAACCAGCCAGACAACAGGGCGCTGGTTACACGGCGCTGGCATGTTCTTTGATGAAATGCTACACAATTTTGAGATGGGGATTCTGGAAATAGTTCATGCAGCAACGTGGAAATGGATTTAGTACAAATGTAAGTGAAAAAGACAGGATCGAAATTGAGCAATGATGACTTTTAAAGTACAAATGAGCAGGAGAAAATCAAGGAAGAAATTGCTGGCAGTGATAGATTTTGTACTGGGCAGTGGGACAATGAGTGGCTTTTCTTCTCTCTTTGATCGATTTTTTTCTTTTTTTTTTTTTTAAGTCCTAGGGATTGAACCCAGGGGTACTTAAAAATTGAGCCACGTCCCTAGCCCTTTTTTTGGTGTGTTTTATTTAGAGACAGGGTCTCACTGAGTTGCTGAGCACCTCGCTTTTGCTGAGGCTGCCTTTGAACTCACTATCCTCCTGCCTCAGCCTCCCCAGCCACTGGGATTATAGGTATGTGTCACCGTGTGACATATACACACACACACACACACATATATGTATATATACACACATATATATATTAGATGTTGATATACCTTTATTTTACTTATTTATTTTTATGTGGTGCTGAGAATCAAACCCAGTTCCTCACACATACTAGGCAAGTGGTCTACCACTGAGCCACAACCTCAGCCCCTCTGATCTATTCTTAATAATATGCTTTTACTGTGAAAAAAGATAGACTTATAGGGTTTTGTTTTGTTTTGCTTTGTACTGAGGATTGAATACATAGATATTTTACCACCGAGCTACATCCCCAGCTCTCCGCCCCCCTGTTTTTTTGTAGAGGGTGTCTTGCTAAGTTGCTTAGGCCCTTGCTGAATTGCTGAGGCTGACCTCGAACTTGGAATCCTCCTACCTCAGCCTCTCAAGTCTCTGGGATTACTGGTGTGGGCCACCACACCCAGCAACTTGAGTATCTTGATGTTTGTTTGCTGCTGGAGATGAAACCAGGGTCTCAGACACGCCATCAGCACATGCTCGCCACTAGCTACACCCCCAGCCCACTTTCTTTGTTATTCACATTATCATTCAGCCTTTCATAAGACACATGAGCAAAAAGATGCTTTGATTTTTTTGTCATTAATTAGACAGCATAAATCAAAATTAAACAGAAAGAAGGACAACAAGCACAGATGCAATTGAAAAACAAATTCCTCAGTGGCAAATCTATGCTTTGGATGGTCAAGCTGGCAGGGAGGAGGGTACAGGGTTTGAACGTCCCCTCTAACACTCATATTGAAATTATTAAGAGGTGGGACTCACCAGCAATCCCAGCTATTCTGGAGGCTGAGACAGGAGGATCACAAGTTCAAGGCCAGCCTGGGTAATTTATCAAGAGTTCATTTCAAGGCTGGGTTGTAGCTCAGTGGTAGAGCTCTTGCATGTGTGAGGCACTGGATTGGATCCTCAACACCACATAAAAATAGATACAGTAAAGGTATTTTTAAAAACTGTCAAAATTTTAAAAATGGGAGGGAGATGTGGCCCAGTGATAGAATGCCACTGGGCACCATACTCAGTACCATTAGAAAGAAAAAAAGGTGAGAACTTTAAGAGGTGACTAGTTGGAACCTTTAAGGACAGGTTAATGTCATCCCACAGTAGGGTCAGTTAGTCACTAAGGGAGTAGTTCCCCCACCCCACCTCCAGGGCTGGGGATCATATGCAGGGCTTCATACGTGCTAGGCAGAGGCTCTAACACTGAGCTACATCCAGTCCTGGGAGTGGGTTCTGGATAAAATGGAAAAGTTCAGTCCAGTTCTCTCTCCCTGTTTTGTACATGGCTCACTGGCCTCATTGGATGCCAGGACTACGACCTTGGACTTCCCAGACTCCAGAACCATGAGCCAATAAACTTCTGTTTATAAACGAATCACTCTATGGTACTCTGTTACAGCAGCAGAACACAGACTAAGACAGACTAAAGAAGGGCTATTGGGTCTGAGCCCTGAAGGATGGAAGGATCTGAAACAATAGGGAAAAGACAAGCCTGGTAGTAGAAATGGCACAGGTCAGTGTAGAGAGGCTGAGGTGAATGGGGAAATTGAGGCCTGGCTGTCAAGGAGGACTCAGGGTATGGACTTGCCAGAGCACTTCAGGAATGTAAAGTTAGGCCAAATGCTACGAGTCTCCAAGGCCGTGTCAGCCTCCCTTTGCAGAAGGATGTAATCCAGCCCTGGTTGGGGTCAATCCCTGAACATCCTCCAGGGCAGCTGACGAGAAAGACTAGCAGGGAGAGGGACCCCAGGGCCCTGAAGGGACAGGACGAGTTAGGTCTCACTCCAGCATTCCAGAGCCCCTGGTCCACCCTCTAATTGGGAAAGGAGGTGGGGCCACACAGAGAGTTAGAAGCATAGTTAGACATGGTCTCTGGCCCCAAGGAAGGGCAGGTCCCAGCTCTCTCTCCATCATGCAAGGGGGCTCTCTGCATTCCTGTTCCATGTTTTATTTTTTATTATTATTATTATTATTATTATTATTATTATTATTATTTTGGAACCAGGGATTGAACTCAGGGACACTCGGCCACTGAGCCACATCCCCAGCCCTATTTTGTATTTTATTTAGAGACAGGGTCTCACTGAGTTGCTAAGGGCCTCGCTAAGTTGCTGAGGCTGGCTTTGAACTCGTGATCCTCCTGCCTCAGCCTCCCAAGTCGCTTGGATTACAGGCGTGCGCCACTGCGCCCGGCCTGTTCCATGTTTTAAATGCAAATGATACAGAGAAGGCTCATTCCAGATCCCTCTCACTCCTGGGAGGGAACCACCTCAGCTCCTTACACATCATTCCAGGGCATGCCTACACATTCGCAAACCACGTATTCCTATGTCCACAACACACGCAGCATTCGTTTTGTGGAGGTTGGCTGAAGATAAAAGCTAATGTTCTGGAGCTTCTTTCACCCAACACATCCGGGCATCTTTCCATGTCAACACCTAACTCGGCCTCGTTCTTTTGAACCACTGCCCATTGGTAAATATCACTATGGGTAAAGGTAGCAAATTCTCCCCTCGTCTCTGAATATGGGAAGGCAGCCCCTCCTCCTTAGGTGGGGCCAAATTACCAAATCTGGTCAACAGGCTGAAAGCAGAAGTGACAAGGGTCACCTGTAGTGAGAGGCAGTTACAAGAAAGGTGAGGGCCGAGGGTGTCACTTGGTGGTAGAGTGCTTGCCTAATATGACCCTGGATTCTATCCCCAGCAGGAAGGAAGGGAGGGAGGGAGAATTAGAGGAAGGAAAGGAAGGAAGCAAGAGAAAAGAATTTTGAGTTTCAACCCTCTTTCTCCTCCCCTGCAGCCTCTGCCCCTGCCCCTGATCACTGAGGCCCCTTGTTGAGAGGCAGGGAGGGGCCTTATGTGATGAGAGACACTGCCTCAGCCTGAGTCCCTGAATGACTGTATGGAGCAGCGGACTCCAACCTGCATTGGCCACTCAGCCTGAGCAATATACAACTCTGCATGCTGCCTTGTAGAGATTTCAGAGGTAAGTTGTTTCTGCAGCTTAACATTACCTATCCTGACTACGGGTGTAAGAGCTTTTCCCATGGTTCCCTCTACCGATCAGTTGCTCCGCTTCACGTTATACACTGTAGTGCGATTAATAATCCCTTATGAGATTATGCTCTCTTAAGCATCCTGAAGAGCATTTCTCTCGATTCTTCTCCATTTGCCTGCCTACAGGTACCTGCTCTGCCCTGGTTGGCCCCCCTGGGCTGCATTTCCCAGTGGGTGCCCTTGCCCTCTGGCTGGGTTCCAACCGTGGGAAGCAGCAGCAGGAGACCGGGAGGCTGGAGAGGAGGCAGGGGAGCACTCACTGCTTCAGTACAGAGTATGGCCGGCGGCTGTGCCTTCCTCAAATACAGTTCCAAGCAAGCTGACTCTTGCCCAAGGGCAGCCAAAGCTCCCACTGGGTTCTGCTAACATCCTTCCATTCCTTTACCCTCCAGGTCTCAGGTGGCAGTGGGACCCCACTGTGCTATTTCTGTACCCTGGCATCCCTTGTAGGACATGGTGACCTGGACCCCATTTTTATTTTTATTTTTTGGTGCTGGGGATTGTGGACCCAGGGCCTTGCACATGCTAGGCAAGCACTCTACCAACTGAGCTATATCCCCAGCCCCCAAACACACCTTTTTAAGTTATGAAGACTCTGCTTTTTGTTTGACCCATATGGAGCGAATTCTATATCCTGATACCTCTGGAAACAAGGTGAAATTCCCAGACCCCCAGAATAGGGTGTTGTCTGTTTTTATCTATTCAATTTATTTGGCACTGAGGATTGACCCTGAGTTACATCCCCAACCCTTTTTATTTTTATTTTGAAACAGAGTCCCACTACATTGCCAAGGCCTGCCTTGAACTTATGATCCTCCTTTCTCAGCCTCCAGAGTCACGGGGATGTGCACCGCCGTGCCTGGCTATGTGGTTTGTTTTAATCATGCTTCTAAATTGCCCTTTCAAGTTCCCATGGAGCTGGCCTGACTAGGCTATTGGCCAGCCCTATAGTGAGATAGGGACATGGGGCTTCCTCCATGTCCCCCTGTCTTCCATCCTCTGGCCCCCGAGATGCCACCGACAGGCTCATCGACAGTCCTCACACTGGGGCACCCAGGATCACTTCTGGCTGGACACGTGCCCACAAAAGGGGCCCAGGCCCATGCCAGCCACTGCCAACCGAGACCAGTCCAGGCCACCTGCCCCTGTCCTGCTCAAAGGCAGGACAGAAACCTGACTAGCATGTTTTCACCAACCCGAGAGTTTCGGCCCCTCTCTGGGGACTGTTTGTGTTTCGGGTCACGCTACTGACTGGCCCCACCCCCTCCTTTCCTCTGCCAAGCTGACATTCCCCAGACTGCCAGGCCTCCAAGAAACGGCAGTTCCTGCCCTGAGCTGTCCAGTGGGAATCTCCTTTTCCTATTCCAGATACTTCTACGGCCTACATCACATTTCGTCCTCTGAACACAGCCCAGCATATGGGAGTGTGGCCTCCATACTGCTGGGGAGCTGGGGCTCAGCAAGGGAGGGCAGCTTACCCAAGATCACACAGCAAATTAGGGACTGGGGTACTAGGAAAGCTGGCCCTCGACCCACTAGACAGACCCCACCCAACAACTCAACCACTGGCCAGGGATCAGGCCTGGTTAGATGTCCCCTGTCCAGGACATTGATCCATTCAGGAAATACTGAGTGTTCACTGAGCACCAGTGCGAAGCTGGTGCTCTGACCGAACCAGCCCACTGCCCGTTTTTGTGAAGTTTTGTTGCAGCCCGGCCCCTCCAGGCCATTTCTGCACGACCTATGACCGTTCTCCTCTCCAGGAGCAGAATTTAGACACCACAGAGGCTGTGCGGCTCCCAAGCCTAAAAATTTTATCATCTGACTTTTCATAAAAACACAAAAAGTGAACCCAGGATCACATTATGACCTTCCAGCCCCTTCCTCATGAACATAAGTATATAAATTTTAAAATCATGAACATAATTTGATATATGCACATGCACACAATTTTTTATTTTGTGACTGCGTTGACATAAAAACTATGGTAACCTGGTTTAGATTGTATTCTTATTTTTCCAAGGATTTTTAAAATTTTTTAAACATTTTTGTGGGCCCCTTGAATGGCATGGGCCCTGGGCACTGTTGGCTGTGCCTGGCGGAGAGTGGCCACAGAGTGGGTCCCTCCCTGGCTGTGAGCTGAGCCTTACAGGAGACGACCTCAGGATCAGCTCCTCCCCTTAGTCCGTCCCCTGTCCCTGGGCAGTAAGGAGGCAGGGAGAAGTTGTCACGGCTTTGAAGAGAACCATTAAGGGCTCAGACAAAATTTTTGCTCATTTCTATTGGAATGAAAATTTGGATTCCAATGCCTATTTTTCAAAGAGTTCACCTTTTTTTTTTTTTTTTTTTTTTTTTTTTTTTTTTTTTTTTAGGAGGTATAAAATACAATTTTTTTTTTTTTTTTGATTTTGCAATTGGGGGATGGGCGAAAG
>JAJEJO010000185.1:84153-161389 GCA_020662805.1 Glaucomys volans
GGATGGATGATGGATGGACAGGTGGGGTAGATGGATGGATAGATGGATGGAAGGATGGATGGATAGATGGATGGATGGATGGATGAAGGGATTCATGGATAGATGGATGGACAAATGGATGGATGGATGGATAGGTGAATGGATGGATGGGCAAATGTGAATGGATGGACAATTGGGTGGATGGGTGGATTAACAGGTAGGTGGGTGGATGGATGAATGAATGGATAAATGAGAATGAATGGATAAGTACCTGCTTTTTAATAAAGAAACTGAGGTTCCACTTGCTTAGGTTGACAGTAAATGGCAGAACCAGGATTCCAAGTTAGCTCTATTGACTCCAGAGTTGAAAAAATGAACACAATGATGCAGGGGATTCAGGCCCTTCCTTCCACTTGGGGCACCCAACCACATGTTCAGACCCTAATTTGTGGGGCATATTCCATATGGGAAGAGGAGGGGAATGTGAAGAAGGAGAATGTGGATTCGACTTAGGGAAAAGGGACACTTGTAGGGGGGCTGTTCTTATTACTTCCTGTCCCCTGCTGGTGTACTGGGGTGATCTCCAGCCTGGCCAACCAAAGGCTCTGGTCATCCAGCAAACAGGCCAGGCATTTGGGCTGGAAGGAGGGGCAGAACACAAGGATGGGGGAGGGGTGTGTGAGGTGTGTTGGGGGGGTGGATTGGGTCCCTTTGACCAGCTTGTGGGAGGAGGGGACCACACCCAGGAATGGGGTGGGTGGTGGAGTAGTGTCCAGTAGTCTCAGCATCCCTACCTTGTTGACCCCCGATTTGAAGAGGTCAGGGAAATTGTGGGTTTGGGAGTCAGTGAAAGAGAGGAAGCTGTTCCTAGCCCCTCTAGGAACAGAGGAGAGAGCGTCTACCTCCTGGGCCCCCAGGAACCCCAGCTCTGCCTAGATATGCTTTCAACCTTAAGCATTCCACCTGGGGGTGTGGGCTTCCCAAACAAATGTCAAGGGATAGACCAGGTGCCTTGTGTGATTCTTTGGGCTGAGACAAGCTACAGAATATCCCTGACTTGAGGAAGGGCCTCAGGTCCTACAGGCAGGGGAGGGTAGCTTCCCAGGGGCCAGGAGCTGAGCCTCAGAGGACCCTGGAGGATCTGAGGAGGTAGGTTCATCCCTCTGGGCCTTGGTGTGACCTGAGGTAGCAATGGGGGAGGGTTGGGGGATGGCTTGGGGCTTTGCCAGTAACTGAAGTCAGCTGGACCTGGGATCCAGACTCATTTGCCACCTGTGGGCCATTTTACATCCCTGAGCCTCAGGCTTCTCATGGGACACTGATAGCACCTATCTCAGGCGTTGGTGTAAGGGCAATCAGTCTTCAGGGTCTCAGACACACTTCCTGCTCTTTTCTTTTCTTTTCTTTAATATTTTTAGTTGTAGGTGGACACAATACCTTTATTTTATTTATTTATTTTTATGTGGTGCTGAGGATCGAACCCAGTGCCTCATGCATGCCAGGCAAGTGCTCTGCCACTGAGCCACAGCCCCAGCCCTGACTTCTTGTTCTCTCTGCCTTGCTTCTCTGTGACATTCACATCAGCCCTGGGGAAGCCAGGCAAGTGCCATCCTAACATCTCAAATGAGAAAACCAATGCTCCCATCCAGGTGTGATGGCACCTGTAGTCCCAGCTACTCAGGAGACTGAAGTGGGAGGATCACCTCAGCCCAGAGGTTCAAGACCAGTCTGGGCAACATAGTGAGATCCGATCTCAAAACAAAAACAAAAAAATTAAAAACCCAAATAAAAAACAATAAATCCTGAGGCTCCAGGTGGTCAGCTCAGGTCTATTTCTTGCCCCCAGAAGCAAACTGCTTCCATCCCCACCGTGGCTACAGGTGACAAGGGCCAGGCTCCCTCCATTTTCTCAGATGCATATGAACTCCCTCCACCGCAGCAGCACGTGCATGCATGCACATCTGTGCACACACACTAACACGCATGCCTGTGCAGGACACACTCACACGCCTGTGTGTGCACACTTTCGCTTGCACACAGGCATGAAGGCGCCCCACCTGCAGGCGCCCTGGGTCGGCTGGGCTAAGGGTGGGAGCTGGAGAGCATGGCTTTTCCAGCTGCTGGGCTCTTCCTGCCAGAAAGAGAGGGAGGAAGAAGTGGAGGCGCTGGGGAGGGGGAGAGGGTGGAGGGAGGAGCGGGGGAGGCAGCCCTGGCTCCCTGTTCCATGGAAGGATCAGTTTTTCCCTGGACACACTCCACCAGCTCCTGCTCTCCCTGACTCCCCTCGTGATTTTCCTGGAACAAAGGCTGGGGTTGGGGACAGGAGGCCCCCAAGGTCACCTGGACACAGACACCCGGTGACTTCACCTGCCCAGAGGTTCTGCCCACGGTTGCCACTAATCACGACCTTGCTTCACGGGGGAAACTGAGGCAGAAAGCATGAGAATCCTTCCTCCAGACTGCATGGTCGGCCTGGAGAAGCACCTTGTAGTCATGCCCTCTAAGGGTCATGGGGGCCAGTGCCCTGTCTTAGAAGAACTCGGCTCCTCTGCAGGGGCCTGCTCCACAGTCCATCAGGAACTGATGTGCAACCCAGGTCCCCCTGCCACGCGCCTGCCATGCCCACCCCCCCTGCCGAGAACAGACCAGCCCTGGCCTCGCCTGCCACCCTCTCTGGCCAGCAGGGCCTGGCAGGCAGTGCAGGGAAGATGGGGAGAAGGCCCTGGCCGCGCCTCCTTACCCTCCGGCTCCCCACGAGTTTCCTGCCTCCTCTCCCTGCATCCTCCACCCTCCTCCACTCTCCACCTCTCTCCTCTCTCCCCATCTCTCTTTCCAGGCCTTTCTCCCTTTCCTTCCTTTACTTGCTCCCTTCCCTCGTCCAGCTCTCCAGCCCTCCCAGCTCATCCAGCTGTCCTGTTGGCATCCATCAAGTTTTTCCCTGCTCCTCAGACAGCCCTGCAGCCACCACCCTCCCCGTACCCCGAGACCTATTGGTGGGAGTACAGTCCTTCCTCCCGCCATTGCCCAAGTCAGAACACAGAGTGTATCCTGAGCTGGTCCCCAGCACTGGCCAGGCCCATGTACCTTCTCACCTTCCTGGGTCCCTGCCAACTCTATTCCTGCCACCCCTGTTCCTGGGGCCATCTGCCTCCCAATTCCCCTGCAAACCCCTCCTGCAGGTTCACACTGGACCTTGGGGAGGGCCCACTGCTTCAGGATGAAGCCCCTGTTCTGGTGCAAAACATGCTGGCCTGTCCCCGTCTTGCTGCGCACCTTCTCTGATTCCTCCCAGGCCTTGGCACAGGCTGCCTCTTCACCCGGGAAGCTCCAGGGCATCATCCCCCATGTGCGCACTTTCTCCCAGGCAACTTGGTGTTCCCATCTCTCACACACACACATGCACCACACACACACACACACACACACACACACACACAGCCTCTGGGTGGACCCTCGTGCTCCCCGTTTCCTGCGTACACCCCTCTAAAGGCAGACTTCCAGTGCAGAATATCAAGACCACAATGAGGAACTTGACACAGGTTAGGGGTGAGGAGTCCAGGTCGACTGGACACCCGGGAAGCAGCAGCCCGGGCAGGGCTCCAGGGCAGGGCAGAGGGAGCCTCTGAATCTGCAAGCCGCAACCCCTTCTCTCTACAGCTGGGAAATCAATCTCAGCAACCTTGCTGGGGTCCTAGCCAGGCCCCCAGGCCCCCTGGTGCAGGGCTGTTTGCTTGAGGGGCTCCCCACGGCTGAAGTGAGGCGGGCTGGTCGGTGGCCCCCCAGCAGCCACCCCGCAGTCCAGCAGATTGAAAATCACTGCCATTGTCTGGCCTGGCCCCAGTCTGCCCTATATTTGAAAGGGAAGGACAGAATCTCCCCACCACCCCCGCCCCCCTCGGCCGGGAGCTGGTGCAGCAGAAGAGAAAGGGGGTCTTTATGCCCACAGGCGGGAGGGCACCACGTCCCTCCCAGTCCCCCACCATGCCCTCTGGTGAAAAGGCCCTTTGTGATGCTCCCTACACTGGCCAGGGCACACAGAGCCCTCCCACTCAGGCGGTGGTGACTGCCAGCAGGGAAGAGGGTCACAGGCCACAGTGGGGGAAGCCAGGGCCCTAAGACCAGAGGAAGAGGGCCTCTGACAGCTGGGAATGAGAGAGGACACTCGAGGGGGTGGGGCAGACGCGTCCTGTGTCCCCTGTCACACAGGCCCTGCTCCCTCACAGCTGCAGAGCCGCTTCCTGGCGGGGCTGTCACAGAGGAGGGGCCGTCCCACCCCCTGCTCTGGCCTCGTTCTCACTCCCCTCCCCGACTCTGCTTCACTACTTCTTGGCTCACTTGGCAAATGCCCACCAGGGATTGGCAAATGCTGTTCCCTCACCGGAACGCTCTTCCCAGAGATGACTGAGTGGCTGGGCACCTTCTGGAGGGGCCTCCTGGGACCACAGCCCCCACCCCAGACCATGCACCTGATGATGTCTGAGTATTTTTGTTCTTGGTCTCCCCAGCCAGAAGGTCAGAGGATGAGAGCTCACTTTCATTTATTTCATGTCCGGGTGCCTGATGCCCAGTGGGTGCACTAGGAACATTTGTTTGAATGAGCAAATAGGTCATCTTATCCAGCCTTTCTCCCACCCTGGAAGGGAGCACAGTGAAGGCCCTGGGGACTGAGGGACATTTCCCAAGTCACACAGTGGAAGGTAGAACTGGGATTCAGACTCAGCTTCTGACCCCCAAAACACGCCTTTCACCAACGCACCCTGTACCTCCCTGGTACTGCATGTCCCCCGGCCCTCTGCTTTGGTCGGCCCTTAGGGCACGGTCCTGGGGATGCCCTTCAGTGGTAGCGCTGAAATTGAGGGTGACCCCATTCCTTGCTTGCAGGTGGGTGGCTCCCAATGCCAGGTCCTCAAGCAGACCCAGACCAATAGCCCTCCCTCCCTGCAAGAACGGGCGCGGCTCCTCACTCCTGGGAACCTCGCCCTGAGTGTGCTATACTGCTGAGCTCCGAGGCAAGGCTCCCAGTCCTCCACCTCAGACCCAGCGGCACCAGCAGACGCACCTGCCTCCACCTGCCTCGCAGGTGCCTCTGTGAGGAACCTGTGCAGGAAAGGGCTCCTTGGGGTCTGAGTAACAAAGCCACAGGTAGAAACGTGACCCTCATCCTCTGCAAAGGGTCTCTTCTGGAACTGAAGGGTGGAAGGACACTGGAGAAGGGCGCGGATCACCATCTCCCAACCTCCAGCTGGAGGAAACCCTGGGCAGAGGGACCACCGAAGCTCCTGGGCAGCCTTCCCTGAAAAGCCAGGCGGTGGGCAGAGGGCAGGCAGCCTGGGTCCTCCTCCATGGGTCGGGGGCTTTCTTCAGGGGAAAGCAACCCCCTCACCAGGAGCCATGTGGAATCCATCTCTTCTGAGCCTGATGGAAGGAGCTAGAATGATGCTGGCAGCTCCCCACGGGACCACACTGAGCCTGGAGAGGGGTTTGTTACAGAAGCCGAACTTGGCACCCACCTTGGGCTATGCCCCCTCCTCTCAGGATACCCATCATTCCTCCTCCATCCTAACACCCCACCCCCAGCAGCCCCCAGGGCCCAAGGGCCCCTGAGCCAAGCTCTGGGCCCTAGAGAGTGGGAAGCTGGCCCCCTCACTGTGCAGATGGGGAAACGGGCCTGGGGAGCAGCAGTAGCCTCTGGGGGCCACACGGCCAGCAGCTGCAGAGCAGGATGGTGGAGACGGCCCAGCGCTGCCTGCCCCCGAGGCCTGGCACTGGGTCTGCTCTGAATACAAATCCCTCAAGTGCAGCTGTTCCCTGCCGTGTCCTTGGACCCTGGCACAGGCAAGCTTGGAGTGGGGACCCCCCCAGTGCCCGCTTGAGCCCCATGTCTCTCCCCACCCCACCCCTGCTGAGGCCACACAGAACTTCTGGCCATTCCTACAAATTGGTCAGGTCTTCCCAGCCTCCAGGCCATTTGCCTGGAAAGTCGCCCCTTTCTCCTTTCTTGTGGTCAACTTGTACCATCCCTCAGCTCCCAGTGCAGTCAGCAGGGGTCTTCCTCGGAAAGCGCTCCCTCTCTCCCTCCCACCTCCGCCCTAGGATGGAGGCTGCTGTGCTCCTGAGGCTGAGGCTCAGGCCCCCCCCCCACTCTCACCCCCCCAGCCGTGTGCTCCATGACTGGGCCACACAGGGGCCATCTGTGCACCCAGGGACAAACTCTTCTCTGTGCACCCAGGGACAAGCTCTTCGTGGTCTGCAGGCTGCGGGGAGACCCCAGGAAACACTGCCCTCCTCCCTCCTTCAGGTCCCTCCTCTGGCCACTCCAGCAGCTGGGAAGACCCTGAAGAGGAGAGGAACCCACAATCCACGGCCGCCCTCTCGGAAGGGCTGACTCCACCTTCTGCTCTGTGGATCCGCTTCTCTCTTCTGCCTCCAAAGCTCCTGCTGCTCCCTGCTCTCTCTTCATGCCAGAGAGAGGAATCCAGGGGCGTCTTCCTGGTCTGACTGGCCCAGGATTTCACCATTCAGTGATTCTCAGCCAGGGGTCTAGGGCAGGCCACACTCCAGGGAGCCATGATTCAGTCACTCATTATCAAGTTCACTCTGAGCACCGTCCCTATGCTGGGCACCATCCCAGGTCCTGGGATAGGGCAGGTGAGGACATCGTGGGCCCTGCCCTCTCGGGATTTCTGGGATCCTCAGTCTCCCTGGGTTCACAGTGATGCCTTCCTTGCCATGAAAGCCCTCCTGGTGTCCTCTATGAAGGCAGATACAGTCACGGCCCAAGAGGAATGCCAACTACAACAACGCCCAGTGACACCACTGTCACCATGACAACCTCTGCCACACACTGGTCCTGCCCTAAGCAAGTGGCTCGTTCCCTCTGTGAGTGCCATCTTGCCCCCTCCTGGTGCTCCTGCGTCTCACAGTTCCCTTTTCTGTAAATCAGGAGGACTCAGTGAGGTTAGTTGCTGTCCTGAGGGCGCATGGCCGTAAGCAGTAGACCCAGAATTCAAGTCCAAGTTGGCATGCCCTAAAGGGACAGGCTTCACCTCTAGGCCACTTGGCGTTTCCGAGCCCAGAGGGTCATATCCACTTGGCTCACTGCCCTGCAGTGACCCACCCGCAGGAAGGGCAGACTCCAACGGAGGTGTGAGGTCTCCACCAAGCCTGCCCTCTGACGGGAAGGAGGTGCGGGAGGGCCTGCCTGGAAGAGGGGGACCGACACATGGCAGCCCAGCCAGCCCAGTCCCTTAGTGAGAGACCACCCCTCCCCACAGCAGCCCCAGTTTCAGTCCCAGGCACCGCCTTTCCTTCTTGGCACATGGGCCAACCTGGGGAGGCTGTGTCCACCATCCTCTGCCCCGTCCCCTCTGGACAATCCAGCTCACACTTGGGCCACCGACTATTCTCTGCATCCCCCACCTCTGGCCTGTTTCCTGGCTGGTCCATCTCTCTCCTCCACTGCCCCCATCTCAGTGAGGACCTGGCTGTGCAGGCCCCTCAGGCCTGGCCCTAGTCCTGCTCACCCACCCTGAGCCAGTCCCTGACTCAAAGCCAGTGACCCACTCAAAATAACCATTTCCCTTCCTTCTGACACAACTGTCTTCCCTGGGGAGAACAGCTGCAAGGGATTAGGGTAGGGAACGGAACAAGAGAACCCTCACCCACAGTCCCACACCCACGGAGCTGGATGGAGCAGGTGGCAGTGGGTATGGGGGTGAGGAGCCTGCCCCACCCAGTGGCCAGGGCTGCCTCGTCCCTGGAACAAGATCCTCTCCCACAGGGACTAGAGAAGCTGCAGGGGAGACATAAAGTGTGGCCTCCCTTCCCCCTGGTGCCCCAGCCTGGCCCACCTGTGGCCAGAACAGGCCCCTCCAGGCCTGTTCCAAGCTACAGCTTAGAAACCAATCTTTTTTTATATTTATTTTGAGACAGGGTCTGAGTTTCTCAGGCTGGCCTTGAACTTGCAATCCTCCAATCTCAGCCTCCAGAGTCACTGAGATTACAGGCATGGGCCACCGTGCCCGGCCCTTTTAGTTTCGAGGGTAAGCTTACATTCTATGTACTTTCCGCCAACGGCCTGACATCCTTTTTGGATGAGTTACGTGTTAATGCGTAAGTGTCGCCTGCTTCTCCTGACTGTGTCCTAGTTCATCCTTGTCCCTCTTGCCTAAGGAAACCAGGGCAGGGGCAGGCACAGGGAGGGAGGGCCTGGGTGTTCTCCTGTCACCCGTGTCACTTAGGTTTTAGTGATCAGTCGCTTCATAAGAAACCATCCCCAAACTTCCTGGCTTACCGGCGCCCTCCTTTTATTCCTTTTATTCGCTCCCAAGTCTCTCATTTTGCCCCCCCCCCCCGCCGTCCTCCTGCTGGGCTGGCTGGGGAGGAGCTGTGAGCAGCGGGTGCTGGCACAGGGATCCTCATTTTCATGCTCTCTGGCCTCCCTCTCCTTCTCCACCTGCCTCTCCTTTTCCACCTGCATCTCCACGTGGCCTCTGGGCACCATCTCTCTAGTCGGGTAGACAAACTTTTACTTATTTATGTATTTGGTTTAAATTATTCTGGTTATTATGACTTTTGCAGGGCTAGGGATCAGACTCATGGCCTCCCACGTGCCGCGTGAGCATGTTGAGCTACACCCCTTGGGGAACCCATCTTTTGATGCGGCTGCTCACAGCTTCCAAAACACCAAAGCACAAGCAGCTCGTTTACCTTAAGCCCAAAACTGGTGCAGCGTCACTCTGCCATGTGCTGTGTGTGGAGCCAAGTGGCAAGGTCTGCCTAAATTCAAGGAAGGGACTCCACAAGCCATGGACCTAGGAGGCGGTGCTCGCTGGGGCCACCAAATTAACTGACTGTAACGATGCACATGGAGAACGCTGGAAGCAAAGCAATAAAAAATTAACCATGGTAATTTGGGGTTCTGAGGATATGGGTGCTTTGCATTTTTCTATTCTTGCTATTAAAAAAAAAAACACAGAAATAATGAAAGGAGAGGTTGAGACAAGGCATCCCATTCTGAGCAGAGCTGTCTCCCAGGCAGCTGTGACCCAGGGAGTTAGTCCCTTGTGGCCTTGATGCAGGAGAGGGCAGTGAAGCTGTCCCTGACAGGCTAAAACTGAGCCCATCACCCTGGCAGAGGGGCCGATGGGCAGAGTCCCTCATACACAGTAGTCTGGAGACCTCACATCTGAGCGAGTCTACTCAGTGTCCAAGGTCTTCTGCCAGAAGTGAAAGAGGATGTGCAATTTTGAACCTGCACATCACTCCTGAAGGCTTAATGTGTGTCATGCACCTTAAGCATTTTTAATGAATACTTTAATCTCTCCCTGCTCAAAGGGCGATCCATGGACCAGCAGCACCAGCACCACCTGTGAAGTTATTGGGAATGTAGAATCTAGGACCTGCCAGAATCAGAATTTGCATTTTAACAAACTCCCTAGCGATCCATGTGCACACTACTGGTGAGACATCTGCTCAAATGAGGTTGTGGGCACAGTTATACCACAGTGAACGGTTTTCTTTTTTGAAGATGATAAAGTCTTATTTTGGGTGTCCTGGTGCACACCTGTAATCTCAGTGGCTCAGGAGGCTGAGGCAGGAGGATTCCATGTTCGAAGCCATTCTCAGCTACTTAGTAAGGCCCTAAGCAACTTACTGAGACCCTGTCTCAAAATAAAACATAAAAAGGGCTGGGGATGTGGCTCAGTGGTAAAGCGCCCTGGGTTCAATCCCTGCTACCAAAAAGAAAAAAAAAATTGGTCTTATTTTGTTCAATGTAAGCATTTAAAATAGCACTAACAGAAATCTCCCAGACCTGCTGTGCCCAATATGGTAGCCGCTAGCTGCCTGTCATTACACACTGTTACCTAGATTTCCTGCATGAACTATGCCAATCACTGACACGAAGAGCTTCGCAAAACAGTTTATTCATGAAGTGGCCACATGTGGAGATGGGATAGAAAGTCCCAAAACTGCCTCACCAAGAACAGGGTTCCAGGATATTTGGGGCTGTGGCTGGGAAGGGTGCTCAGAGGTGAGTAGCTCAGTGGTCTGCACATGTGTGACCAAGTTCATGGGCACCAAGCACCATGACCCACAAGTCGAAAGGGTTATCTGTGCTGCTAAGATTGGTGACTTGAAAGTCAACTAAAAGCAAGGAACCGAGAGCAAGTGCAGAGGATTTATTCAGGAATTCCTTCAGAGGCAGGAGCACTTGAAGTGTGGCTAGTGTTATAGAACTGAAGTTCAAATTTTATGTTATTTTAATAAAGCTTTAATTTAAATAGTCCTATGTGGGTAGTGGCTACCATATTGGAGAGAGTAAAAAATTTAAGTCTACTTTAGTTTTTAATGGCCCACAATCCAGGAACATTGCCACCAGCTAGGGCCCTTCTCTGGCTCCAAGGGATTTGCATAGTCTCTGATCTCACATTTCACAGATGGGCTACATGAGGCCCATGAGGCTCCCAGTGGGAGTGGGGAGCAGTCACCGGGGTCCCTCTCAGGTGAGCTTGGCCTCCTGGAAAATGGGTGGGGCCTTGGAGCTCCCTTCAGGCCTAGATAGCCTCCCCAAGACCAATAGGCCATCTGGGGCTCAGTGGCCTCAGGAAGCCCAGCTTTTACATGACCCTTATCTGAGGCTGCTGGGATTCCTGGGCTGTGGGGTGGGGCTGTGGACAGGGAAGGAACTTTAGGAGTAGAGCATCCCCGTCTCCTACCTTTTGACCAGCTTGCTGACCAAAGTGATCACAACCTTCTGGAATGAATCTACTTCCTTCTAATTAGCACAGGGATCTCAGAAATACTTTTTCATTAGTGATATGAGTCAAGTTCAAAATACGTGCCTGGCCAAAAACATTTGTATAGGTACTTCTGCCCCCGTTAAAATGACGCATACGAATTTGGTGAGCTCAGTCGTGTTGGGGACATCTCAGTTTCAGTTTCCTATAGGAGCTGCGGCCCATCCCTGCCAGCCACACGCAGAGGAGTCCCACCCAGCCCTGCCTTCTCCACCTGATCCTACTGCCCGCGCAACCCAGACCTGCCACGGAAGCGCACCCAAAGAGCTCCGGGGACAGGTAACGAGGATATTCTTTGCACGCTCACTGGCAAATTTTGTACTTGTGGTCCCAGATCTGCTTTCATTGTTGGGCGGCACCTGGCAGCCAGTTCGGAGGGAATGAGACTCCACTTCTCCCCTAGGGCTCGTAGCTGGAGGCTGAGGTCGGTTTCCAATACCAAGAAGAGAGGCCGCAGGCTCGGAAGGATGCTCTTGGTTCTAGTGAAAATGAAGACAGCCTGGGAGAACCAGGGGAAGCTTGGAGCGTGGAATTCAAAGGCGAGTGTATATGTGGACTGATTTTATGGAAACTACTGATTTGACCATATTCCCTCCCCCCAAGTACCAGCAGGATTTACGATTTAAGCTTTATGGAAGCAAGACTTGGGGGAACCCAAGGGGTGCTCTTACCAATGTGTATTAATCTCCTGCAATAAGACAGTAGAGGCTCCAGGTGACACTGTGTACCCCTTTAACAAGGGGTTCTGTTCAAGCCATTTCCATATCCCACCCCTTGCACACTGTTTTGCTTTGCTTCGGACACCATGGATACCAGAGGCACAATTTTTCCAAGGCTCTTGCTCCATCCAGATGTTCAGCGCCTTATGGATTTACAATCTGGAGTGCCTTGATCACCGCCCAGGGGCCCTCGTGGTTCACATTACAGGGTCCCGCATTTTTGGGTTATGGAAAAGATATGGAGATGCAAGTTACATACTGGAACTCTCTATAAAGGGAACTGGAGGGCTTTGGGGGAACAGGCTGCAGAGAGGTTGCAGCCTGCAGATGCACGGGGTGGCGTTGCTCTGCTCCTCCTCCATCCACAGCATTTGCCTTCTCTGCATCATCAGGGTCACATCAGCTGGTTCCCTGCAACCCCGAGCTGCTCTCAAATGACAGAATCACCCAAAACCCCAGAAGGTTAGCATGCAGGTTTCCGGGCTGGATGAGTGAGTGAAGACCTCTCCTGGGGTCAGAACAGTGAATCTTCATTTTAACAAGTTGGGCCCAGGAACCTGCATTTTAATAAGCCAGGGCCACGGAATCTGATTTGATTTTTTTCAACCAAAAAATATTATTCAAAGAGTACATTAAACTTGTAAGTCCAATAACTAAAAAAATTTGTGTGTTAACACTTCTCAGGTTAAGAAATAGCACTGCTGATACTTGGAAGCCTCCCGAAGTGGCTCTCTAGGGCTTGCTTCCCAGCCCCACCTTCAGCTAAAGTGCTCCTGAGGTTTAAGACTCTGGGTCCCCTGCCTGTATCTTATAATATGTATCCTATATATGTTGATTTGCCTACTTTAAACTTTGATATAAGTGGAATCATACTAGCTAGAGTATGCCTTATGTTTACTCTTGGTTTTGATTGTGAGACTTCCCCATGTTTTGTGCCCATCATTTGCTCCTATTTGTTGCTGTATAGTATTCCACTGTGTGAAAATAGCACAATTGATACAACTGAATGTTCATGGACCTCTTTTCAAGCCAGTTTTGAGGTGTGTTTCACATGCTTTATGTTCAGGTCCATTTTGTGGAGGAGGAAACATTGACTCAAAGAAGTTGAGGGATTTAGTGCTCAGCACTGAGATCGAACAGCCTGAGTTTGAAATCTGCTTCATTAGGGGGATCACTGTGTGACCGTGGGCACATAGTAATCCCTGTGCCTTGGTTTTCCCATATATAATGGGAATAATAGTTCCTATTTCTGTGTTATGATAATTCAGTCAAATAATACACATTAAGTGCTTAAAATGTTGTGTGGGTCATTGAAATTTTCAATATGTTTCAGCTGCTCTTAAGCCCAAAGCTTCAACTCCAGATCCTGTGTTCTCTTCCCCACACAGTGTGCATCCACTTCCCTTCTAGAACTGACCCAGTTAGGCTGGCTACCTGCAACAACACTTAACTAAGAATGGCCAGGGGCCCGGCACAGCAACGCAATCTGACAATACCAACTGGAACTCAGCTGATGCACCCTCCTGTGGTAAAGGTGTGGGGAGCTCCCCACTGCAGCCCCCCAGGTCTATGCTAGAGCTTCGGGAATGTCTGATGTGGTCCACAGCGTGGTGAGCAGCTGGAGCCTGCACTGTATTCTCAGCCCTGGGCCCTGCAGGCCCTGCAACCTTCCTGAGCCCTTTGACCTCTGTGCTTGTCTTTGGATGGGGTAGCCCCAAACTTCACCTTCCAGAGGGGTCTAAGTCCAACAGTGGTCCACTTCACCTTTTGCATATAGCCTTTGCTGTTTATTTTAAAAGGACATGTTTTTCTTTTCCTCTTCTCCCTCTCCCCCGTCCCTAACCTTGAGTTACCTAACCCCCTTGAGTTATCTGTTCTCCCCAGGAAGGAGATGTCACAGGAAGAATTGGGAAGTGACTACCAAATTAACAAGTGAATCTCAACACACCAGCGGGTGCACCAGGGACCTGTCAGGTGCACCCCGAATGTAGCCTTTGAACAGATTTTTTTAAAGCCCTGTTTTCCCTGATGGGCAGAATCACAGCCTCTGAGGGCAGGAATCCCCTCTGTTTCTCCTTTGCTAGCAAAACAATAAGTCTTTTTCCTTTTTCTCAAAACCAAGTCCTCCACATTGGATTGGTAAGGGCTGAGCTTTCAGTAACCTGGGGGTGCCTCGTGGAGTGGGTTTGAAGGCATGCCACCACCTGGAAAGCAGGGTCCCAAAGCCCTGCTGTCAGAATCGCCCTAGCACCAGGCCTTGCTGGGCTCCTGGGAGACCCTGAGTGACGATGTTCAGGAATCTGAAGGGGTGCCTCAGGCTAGGCGCAGGGCAAAGCTGGCTGCGTGAGTACTCCCAAGTCCTCTCCTCAGGAACGGGACTGGGGCATCTAACTCACTTCATATTCTTTATATAGGTTGAATTTACCATGAACATGTATTTTAGGATGCATTAATGAAAAACAAACCTTTGTTCCTGACCTTCTTTTTTTTTAAAAAAAGATATTTTTAGTTGTAGATGGACAATAACTTTATTTTTTAATGTGGTGCCAAGGATTGAACCCAGTGCCTCCTGCTGAGCTAGGCAAGCGGCTCTGCCAGGGAGACACAACCCAGTCCCTTTCGAGTGCCTTACCTCAGTCTCAGGCCCTGGAGTTCAGCTAACTTGTGACTATGTGGTGGTCACGTGACCAGGCCAGCCCTTACTGTGAAGGCAGAGCCAACTCCAGTCCTAGAGGCAGAGGACACCAATGCAAGGGAGGCCAGCAATGGCCTATGCCTCCCATCAGGTGACTTGGGTCCACGCTCCTCACTGTCACATTTAGAAGGGCTGACACATCTTTCTCTGTGCTTCAGAAGTGTCCCGCCCAATGGCCTGAGGGGGCCAGGGATGCAGACCAGGACAGCACCAAGATTTATTTCAGTGAATTTCCTGCACTTAGGGCTTTTCACTGAAGCCACTGAGGGGCGGGGGGACCAGTTTGGGGGTTGTCCTCTGGCACACTTGCATCCCTTGGAAATGCAGGAGGGGGCTGGTCTGGCACCTGTCCTCCAGGCTATAGAGGAAGCAGACACTGGGACACTGGCAAATAAGGACCCTGGGGATCTGCTCTTCACAAGGTAAGCCCTGTTGGGAGTGGCTGCATGTGTTGCCTTAAGACTTCCTGCCAAGGAACGAATACTCCACTTAGAAGGCAACTCCATCACGACCTTCGAGCTGGATAATGCGATTCTGCTCACTCCAATTACCAAGATCCAAGATCACCCTGGCCCAGGCTCCATGGTGGAGGCCTGCAGCCCCAGTAGCCTGTCCTTACCTTCCTTCTTCCCTCAACTTTTCAACTGGGAATTGTAATGTTTCGGGTGAGCTGAAAAGTTGAAGGCTAGGCCGTGTGGCGGTCGATGCCACTCTTGCGCTGGCCTGGCTCCAGCTTAGATAATACGCTCCGTCACCCTTGGCGCCCCCTCACTTCCTCTAGGATGGATATGTGAAGCATCTGGGAAGACAGCAGCTGCAGCCCGCCACCCCAGAGGGCAGTGAGGTAATCCATGCGGGTCTGGCAAGTGCCTGGGGTGAAAGGGGCTCTGTGAGGAGGAGAGAGCCTGACTGTTTCTCTGGACTTCCAGGAGCACTGCACTCGTGTCCTGGCACCAAGAGGAGGTGAAAGGCTAACTGGGATTTCCTCATCTCCACAAAAGCATCTTTCATCCCACAACAGACTCCAGATTGCAAGGAAGATTTCACCAGATAGTGGCCAGAGACAGGAAGCTGTTGAAGTGGGTGGGCCACTGTACCCCCACCCATTGAGAGGGATTCCTACTGTAACCCCAGAAAGCAAGGGGCACCAGCACACAGTCCAAGAGTGGGAAGGCTGACAGAAGTTTAAGGATGAAATGGACACCATTCAGATTAGGCCGGGGGTGGACCTTAAAAGAAGGCTGTCGCTTGGGCTGAAGGATGCTCGGCAGAGCTGAACCACGAGGGACTCACGAAGGACAGGGGCAACATCTCTAGTCTGTTGATGGCATGAACACCGTGGAGAGCGATCTTAACTGAAGCCCTTGACAAGCACACAAGCACTCAAGGTGGCCTTGGGAGGGAGCAATGGAGCTCCCTGCTCCCACCCTGGTGGCCCTGCCCTCCTTGGAGAGTTCATTACCCAGAGCACACACAGGGGGACAAGGATGGGGAAGAACTGGACTCTTCCTATTTAACTCAGAAGGCAGCAACAGTAATGGGACCTCTCAGAACTTACGGTTTTTAACCTTCAACCAATGTCATTGGTGGTGCCCACAAATTCCCATCTTCATCCCTGTGGAATGAAACCAAGTCCCAAGGGAGTGACTAAGGGAGCCCAGCATCTGGAATGGCCTTTTGCTCTTTTTTGACTTTGAAATTTTTATATTACTTTTCCCCAAAATGCTTGTCTAATATAAAAAATATACAAGTGAAAATACGGAATCCATCCTCTAAGAGGAGATCACCGTGCCTGTCCTGTGTCCTCAAGATCATCCAGGCTCATCTATGTCTCCAAATTGCTTTTCCTCCAAGAATATCACATTCAGCAGAGTTGCATCATATAAAGGTGCCTAACTCTTGTAAATGTAAACGATTTGTGCCTGTCCGAAAGAATTTAAAAAAACCCTACAGAAGTGGGGGTTACTCCATTGAAGAGCCATATGCCCCAGAACAGGCACTAATGGGAAAAGTGGTATCAGATTTCAGTTCCCTCATGTGACTCTAATGTTCAAATGGGCATTTTCCTGAGTCCCTACACTCAAGCCAAGTATTTCATCTGCAACTTAGGAAATGGGATCCATTCCAATGTGAGGCATCCGAGCTTATCTCAAGAATCACATTGGCTCCATGATGACGTCTTCCAAGGTTAAGAGCAATGCGGACTATGTCATTTTGTCATTTTGTCTTGAACTCAATTTAGGACCCCAATCCAGGTAAGATGATTCTACTGTTTGATTTTTCCATTTATCTTGAAAGTTGTCCCCGATACATACAGAGCTGTCTTGTTCTAAGGACTCCATATACTTCATATACGCCAGATACTTCCCAGTCTGAAATGGTTCCATTTTAATATAACAAAAGAAAGAGGAACATCACCATTAAAAAAAAGGCAAACGAGGAACACATTTACAAACCAAGAATATAACATTTTATTCATTTCCAGATTATGAGTACTATACCACATATACATATGTTTAGATAATATATAAAACAAAGAATAAACTGTAGGAAGAAATATTGGTCTGAAATTGCCATTAGGACATCTTCAATTCTTTAAGTTCATGGTAAGAGTATCTCCCTGCACACTGGGGCAGGAAGCAGGAGAAGCTCCAGCAGTTCCTGGACTCAGAGCACTGCTGATCCCCCACTGGACTTACAGTGCAATCAATGGTGGAGTTAATGCATGGCCACTGGTGTCCACAAGAAGCTAACCATAGCACAGTGAATTAATAGAGATGGTTTTGCAATTGTCCTCCAGATAGTTTCCTTTTTAAACCAAGAATCATGTCCAGGGTCTATCCCTTGAGTTGCATTCCAATTATTGCTGAAGGAAAAAAACAGAAAAGAGGCATCAGTTAAAGTTATTAGAAAACAGACGGCCACCGGCCTACCTTTGGTGACTCCTGAGTGGACACTGGGTTGTGGACATGCACCCACATCTGCAGCAAGCAGGCACCTAAGCACACACGTTGCACTAGGGAGAGCCTATCAGCTGTTGGGGATTTCGGGCTGATAAAGAGGTTCAGACATTCTTCAAAGAAGGCCTTAAGCAGGAAGCAGCAAGACACCCCTCATGAGGGCAGGGTCCCTGGTGGAGATGGAGACTGCAGTAACGGAACTGTCCCTGACACAGTGCTGATGCTGGAAGGAGACCTCAGAGCTTGCTGCCCAGGCTCCCCAGTTTCCCCTCGCAGGCCCAGCAGCTGAACGGGACCAGAGCACTCTGCAGGCGGGGCTCCTGACCCAGCACACTGTTTGGCTCCCCTAGCAAGGCTGCCTTACCTTGGCCTTGTTCTGCACTGGGAGGTATAGTTTGAACTCTGCCGGCAGCTCGTCTTCTGAGTAGAGCCTGTCTGAGAAGTATACCCGTCGGATGCGACAGTTTGCATGGATCTGTGGAGGCAAGACCCATTTTGGCAGGCGAAATATGTTTTCCTCTTTTCCTGATTCTCCTAGAGGCCCTCTCATGCACTATCAAACTTCACCTCTTTGGCATCTCCTCAGCTGGTTTAGGGGTAGATCTGAGCAACAAGGGTATTTCGTTTATCAGAGTAGACTTCTGAGTATTTCTGGAACTATTTCTGGAAACTTTCTGAGGCCAAAGCCCTTGGACAGTGACTTGGAAATTTTAGCCAGAAGCCCATACTCTTCTGCCACATGGGTCACAAGCCATCACTGGACAGAGCACATGTCCCACACCCCTTATTGGAAGCGCCATCTGTGAGAGGCACACTACCTGCACTCTTAGGGTCTCAATGTAATTTGTGCCATAGGCCCGACGGGTGAAGTCAGATAAGTTGAACTGAATCTGGTTCCAGCCATCATCCAGCCGCATGGGCATGGTACAGATGAAGGGTTTGACACGGGTGGTACTCTGGTAGTTACTTGCCCGAAACCGCCGACGCACATTTTTGTCATCTAGTACCTATGAAGCACAGAGAAGGGTTGTGTCAACTCCATCTTGTCAGGATCAAACAACCCTGTGAAGACAAGGACCTGATCTCCTACAGCACAGTCTCCTAAGGGTGAAGTCCAAAGAAAATAAACAGACTAGACAGAGGTCACACAACGGACCATCGATGGCCTGCAAGTAGCAAGTTTATCTTGTTTGTTGCCAAGACAACGGCAGCTGTTTACAACAAACGATACACCTGGCATGCTCTCAAACTACAGAATGAGTTAACAAACTTTCTTCCCTTTGAAAAATCAAACATAGTAAAACAGAAAACTTGGTTGTTAATAATTATTCCCCAAAGGACACTTGCTAACCTCTAAGCTTGGAAATTTCTGTAGCTATTGGTTGGAGTTTCTAGGTGCTTACTGTATCTTTAAAAACCTGGCATGAAATTTTGATTACTAACACCGAATTCATGTCATAGTAACAAAGGCTGCATTGTGCTTATAGTAGAGGCAGAAAAGAATACACAAAGGGGAAAAGGACTTGTCTTGGTACAGCCAATGGTGTGCACATACTCACCTGTACTTCAAAGGTAAAATATTTCTTCAGGTTTTTGATAATCATGACAAGGAAAGGAAGTTTAATCCCCAGTGTCTTCTTAGGGTCTGCAGGACACGTGATATATGTGGTACTGTAGAAAGGAAATACCAATAAACTACTTGTCCTTTTTCCTTTGTGCTATGCACAACAACATACAGTCCGAAAGGAAGAACCGGCAAGCACATCTAAAAGATTCAGGTACAGCATCCAGTGAATCCCTCGCCCTTCAATTAGCCAGTGCTTTAAAACTGCTGGACTCAGAAACAAAGGCTGAACACAAGACTGCCCACCAACAATAAAACATCTGAAAAACAAAGCCAGCCCAGAGGAATGCAGGAAGTTCTACCAGTGAGGTAAGACTTCAGTTCTGGGCTAAGAGAACTGTGAAGTGATAAAACATCAACATTAAGACCACCCTGTCACTGGCCACAGTGGCCACCCACTGGACAGCCAGTACAACTGCCCCCCACAACCTAGATAAATACGAGTGATATACCTAATACTCACATTGTGTTACTATTGTGCTAAGCAGATTCTAAGTGCTTTATGCATATTCACTTATTTAATCCTCACAATAACCCTGTAAGGAACATCTACAGTTGTTATCCCCTTTGTACAGATGAGGAAACTACAACCTGGGAGTTTAAGAAACTTCCCAAGGTAAGCTCTGAGTAGCAGCCTAGAGTCATACCAGGCAGTTTGACTCTGCAGTCAGTGCCAATAACCTCAGAGGTGCACTGTTTCCTGGGTACACCATACCATGTCTCTGGGAGAACAGAGCAGGCAACCTACCTGACATTTGTCCCTTCAATCTCTAGCACCAAGGACTGGATGTCATTATCAGTGATTCTTTTGATGTGGCCATTCCGCACCTTCAAGGAAGAAAATTAGATTAGTTATGTACAGAAATATTTGGCAACAACCTTGTAAAGATTTTAAGGAGCCAATTAAGGAAAACCACAGTACCCCAAGGAGCACAATACAAAAGTTCGTAGGAGGGCTGGGGTTATACTCAGTGGTAGAGCGCTTGCCTAGCATGTGTGAGGCACTGGGTTTGATTCTCAGCACCACATAAAAAGCGAATAAATAAGATAAAGGTATTGTGCCACTTACAACTAAAAAAAAACAAAGGTTTGTAAGACAGTATGTCAAAACCTATTTGTAAGGAAACCATGCTACTGCCTGTCAACTACCACGAGTGTCCCAGGTAACTTGGTAATCTGTAAGTCAGCATAAACTTCTTCCCAAAGAAATAAACTCAATTTAGATACAGCGAGCCTTTACCAAGTGTCTGTTCTGTACTAGGAATGCTCATATAGATATTTTCTTTTTTTTGGAACCAGGGATTGAACTCGGGGGCACTCAGTCACTGAGCCACATCCCCAGCCCTATTTTGCATTTTATTTAGAGACAGAGTCTCACTGAGTTGCTTAGCACCTTGCCCATGCTGAGGCTGGCTTTGAACTCTCAATCCTCCTGCCTCAGCCTCCCGAGCCGCTGGGATTGCAGGCATGTGCTACCACGCCCGGCTTCATATAGATATTTTCTTAACCCTCACAGCAATGACAAAAATCACAAGGTAGGTGGTACAGTTTTACAGCCAGGCATGGTGGCGCATGACTGTAATCCCAGCACTTGGGAGGCTGAGGCAGGAGGATCTCGAGTTCAAAGCCAGCCTCAGCAACTTAGCGAGGCCCTAAGCAACTCAGTGAGACCCTGTCTCTAATAAAATACAAAAAAATAGGGCTGGGATGTGGCTCAGTGGTGGAGTGCCCCTGGGTTCAATCCCCAGTACCAAAAAAAAAAAAAAAAAAAAAAAAGGTGGTATAGTTTTACAAATTTGAACGCTGGCACCCAGGAACTGCAAATGACAGATCCTAAGTAGTAGACAGGACCCTCCCACTGCCCCATATACTTCTTCAGTCAAAAAGGTCAAGGAAATGCTGAGCCTCACCTCAGAAGGAAGATGGCAACTAACGAGTGAAAGTATCACTCCCCTGGGCTTACTCCTATTTCCTTACCTGTTTTCCCTTAATTCTTATACTTTATAATATGAATTCAAGTCCTATCTGGGTCACACACTGGGTAGCACTGTCAGCCCATGGTGACCTCTGTTTTCCAGATTACCAGTAAAGACTTCCTCAGATTTTACTGTATTGTTTGTGCACATATAGGCTGTGCATGAAATAGATTCCTTCTCTCAAAATATTTGAGAATGAACGATTATCTTCAAACATTAGATGTGTAAGCACCTAATATATACAGAGCAGAGCAGGGCTGAATGTTCTAACACACAGAGAAGATCAACCAGATTTAGAACAGGATACATCAGAAAGAAATGTGATCTTCTGCTAGGTCTTTTTTCTGTGAAAATGGCTGTGCTGGGCCATCACAGTCAATGCCTCAATCACACTGACTAAAGCTCCCCTTAGTCACTAATCAACCTTCTGATTACAATTTTTTTCCATTAGATTTGCACACAGGGAGAGAACACAGCGCTGAGCCTGACAGTTGTATTTTCAACACAGATAATTAGCAATATGGCATTGTTGTAGACAACAGTCTCCACGTGCTGTTACTGGGTTTGATCCACTCGTGGTGTGCTTGCTGTTCTTGATGACACGTGATGTCAATACCCACACCTTTTTCCATAACTGCAACTGAGTCTTGTCTTCTGGAGAAAGAACAAAGCTCAAGACAGAGCAGGGATCAAGCACTGCCTGTCTTCCCCAATGCCCAGGACTGCGCTAGGCATAAACCAAGCATTCCAATATGTGCTGACTCCTGGAATTTGTCACCCCAAGAGTTGGCACATGTGAATAGGTTCAAGGAGGGCTTTAGACATTCCTGAATAACATACCCAGCGTGACTATCAGACGAGGTCCTGGGGAGTTTCACCAAGCCCACGAGCTGCCAGTATGAAGAATGCCTTCCCACCAAACACCCTTTGGTGCATTGTCACGACGGAATGCTGGGCTCCATGGCCCCAATCTCTGCCAATGTAGCATTTCTTGGGTTCTCAAGACACAAACATCACATTGAAATGCTTCTCAAACAAAGCTGGTGACATTCAGTGCCCTCCTGTTTTGAATTCTGGGCCTCTTTCCAAGGAGATTAAGAGCACAAAAGCTCGAGTCTGTGGAACATGCCCACACTGCCCACCTCGTTCCCCAAGCAAATGCCCCCACCAAAGGGACAATATTACTCCTGGGTTTTCTGTGGAAAATTAGGCAGACTATTGGTGAAGGAGGAATTAATCAAAAACTTATTTCCAAATAATGTGATGCCACCCCACTAATAAGAGCCGGCAGTATTCCAACAAAATGTAGACACTAATTTTATAACATTCCACTAATTATTCTCAATAATATAAACACTCTTTCTGAAAAAGGTACATATGGCAAAGATCAAATAGGTGGTTAAATTAAAAGGATTAAGAAGTAAATAGATCCTGAAAGCTATCATTGCTGGAAGGCAACAAGTTGCTATTTATCCAACATTGTTTTAAAGCGTAGCCTCAAACCTAAAATCCCCAAAGTGTTCTGAGGGTAGAGTCAACAAGAGGCCTCCCTCAGCTGCAGAAAGACAAAGACCAGCCAGATCTCCAGGGAGAAAACGTTAGGGAATCTGCCTTTCCCCATCTCCAAGTTTACGGCAGATGACTCCACTGGAATACTACGCTGCACGCAGAGCCAACAGGCAAGCCAGAATGGACTGCAGGATTCCTCCGCTTCTGCTGCCCCAGAGGCAAGGTTTTGGATGGACTTTCAACAGCCTCCTATTCCGGCAGCACTACAACCACCACACTCACCAATGTAACTCGCGCAGAATGAATTAATGCATCCTTATCAAATCAGACAACCCAGAGAGAAAGGTCAGCTTTGTTGAAGGAATGTCCATCAAGCTCACTGAGTTACAGCCCCTGCCCTGGTACTTTTAAAATTTGAGACAGAGGCCCTGCTAAGTAGCCCAGGCCGGCCTCAAACTTGTGATCCTCCTGCCTCAGCCTTCCCAGTAGGTGCTAGAGGTTTAACCTGGCTGCTGGTGAAACAAACTAAATAGTTCTTTGCCCAAGGAGAAAGTTCAGCTCCCAAGGGAGAAAACCACAAGCTTTCCCACATCACCAGCTTCTCAGGATGTGCAACCAAACGAAGCTGATTTGTCAGGAATTACAATTTTTGTCCTTTCTGAAGTTGAAAGGGCTCCACATGCAAATTCACTGGAAGAAGAGTGGGATGGAGGTGACGAATCAGGGATGGGGCATTAGAGAGGAAAAGTAAGGGGCCAATCTGAGGGGAGGCCTCCAAGCACCCTGGCAATCTGGTCACACTGCCTTAAGTTACGCGTCTGTAGGAAGCAACCCCTCCTCAGACCAGCTGCTCACACACACACACAATGAGCGAGCGACATGTCCTCAGAAAGCAGCAGCTTCCTTCCCTTAGCTCCTTCCAGTTCAGAGGTCGCTGGGCAGGCCTGGCTTTGGGATGAAGATAAAACGAACCGGTCAGCACTCTCACTCTCGGAGGAAGCGCGTTTTATCTTACCCCTCTCTCAATCATAAAGAGCAACTGCTTTTGACCTGGCAATGCTTTTTCATTCATGACTCATTCTCACTGTCAGAGCGTGGCCTACAAGTGTTTTATTCCTCAACGAAACACATCACACACAATTAGAGATAATCTTATTTTATTTCACGAACGCCTCCCTCCTGCCCCATGCCAGAGGTTTTCTCTAGATATCCGGGACCCAGGCTGCTGGCAACCGCACAAACTGATTTTCAGCCTCCAGGCATGGAACAGGAACAAACCTTCAAGCCCCCCTTCCAGTCACTCTCCCAGGCTTCCCGCGGTGGCTGCAGCAGCTCACAGAGAACACTGATTTTCCTCTCTCCGTATCAGCCCCAGGGAGGAGGTCAAGCTGAGGGGGAAAATACTACCGGAGACAGAGGAAGCTGCCAATGCTCACATCTTTACAGAGGGAGTTAAAAATAACACAGGAGCAGCGTCCACTCCCTTGCCCTGCCCCCACTTGCATTTTTCTGGCTCCACCCACTCATCGTGGCAGGCAGCTGAACCCTTAGCCATCTGGCATCCTCGTCTTAATGACACATGTTCCAATTTACATTAAGCCATTAGAGCTGTCCAATTCTGCAGTGAGGTTAGGGGCCCAGCTCCAAGTCAGAAAACAGGCAGAGGGAGCCCTCTGTGGGGAGACCCAGGCACAGCTATGACTCACGCCACCTGGGCCCTCAGGCGCCAATAAGTCCATCCTTTCTTCTGCAATGCTTGACAACTCCGGCACATTCAAACAACCCCTTAGTTAATATAAGGGGCAATCAAGTGTCTTGAAAAAGCAAGAGTAACCAAATCTTGTCACTGTTCAATTCAGGTAAAAGTTATTACTCAGAATACTGAAGAACCCAAACTGAATGACCCTGGGAAAGCAAAGGTCACTGTACTACCTTCAAATCCAAACGCACGAAATCCTGCTACTGGAAACTACATCAATTTAACATGCACTAACAAGGCTTCCTAATTAAAACTTAGGGTGTACGGACTTTTTCTGGAGGGCTATGTTCACTTTTAAAATAAGGAATTGGGAATGGGAATCTTAACACCATCCAGTAACAATGTCAACAAAAAAAAATGGATTCTAATATTTAGTTTTGGAATAGGGAAGGAACAGCAGCAGCTGACAGAAAGACAAAGCAGCTGTCATGAATTAATCTCATGTCAGGGACATTCAGGATATTACAGTAAAGATTGAAAAATGTGTAGCGTCTTACACAGGAATGAGTGAGAACAGAACTTCCCGGTACTCTCCTTAAAAGCCCAGAAGTAATATTTACATTAAACATACCAGTCCCTTAATAAATATAAGATCTGTTGGTCCCCGAAGTTAAGGGAACATTAAAAACAAACAAAACAAAACAAAACAAAAACCCCGAATTTCTTCCTAGCTCTTGGTTTGAAAATTTACAATGGGAGCTATCAGAAAACAATGTAGCCAGATCTCAAGCTGATTTCAAGAATGATGAGAAGAAAATTCGATGAGTAGATGCAAACTAAACCAATTTAGCCTGCGAGTCAAGGAAAGCCTCCGAGAACCTGCCTTTGAATTGTCACCTGAAGACTAATGAATAGGTACGGGGGATGAGGTGAAGGGACCAGCAACTGCAAAAGCTTCAGGTGGAAGGGAACAGGAGGGGTGAGCCTGGAGAACTAGTTAAGTAGGCACCAGGCCATGGGCTGCATGGCCTTACAGTCACATCAAGGGTTTTGGACAGGGAAAGCCATAACGCAATGTCTAAAATCATTCTAATTTCAGAAGTCTGGTTTTGCTATACTCTGATTCCTAGGCATCTCAACGCTGGGCTGTAATAAATTTTTTATTTTAGTCTTAAGCAAACTCCTCAGTTCCTGCCATTTTTAATTCTGTAAGCCATTACTTAAGTACGACCTATATGCCATAACTCTTGCCAAGCATTTTATACATCTTCATTTAGTCTTTACAGCCGTGAGAAGTAGATAAGAAAACTGATTAAGCACTTATCCAAGGTCACACAACTAGAACACAGTATAGCCAGGATGTAATCCAAGGTATATGGCTGCACCCTGGCACTGGGGTTTCTTCCTTTGAAGAAATTTGCAGCCCAGTGGGAAATACATAATAGATAGGAAACTGTGTTACACTGAGCCACAGAAGTACATGAGATCTAACTATCTATGGCAATCATGTTTGAGGTAGGAAAGATGAGATAGGACAAGAGGGGGAGGGGCTGAATTTCAAAATCTTGTTCAAATCACAGGTGTTACATTTATGAGCAAGTCATACTTACAAAAGCAAAGCTTGCAAATTCTCTAGTAACGTAAGTATGGCATTCACAATTCACCTCTCATCTTCATAAAGAGATACAGCCTAAACAGAAGCCAAATCTAGTTTTTCATGTTTATTCTTACTAGACACTAAAAAGAAATTCACTCCTAGCCAGATGCAGTTGTGCACCCTGTAATTCCAGCAGCTCAGGAGGCTCATGAGTTCAAAGCCAGTCTCAGCAAAAGCGAGGTGCTAAGCAACTCAGTGAGACCCTGTCTCTAAATAAAATACAAAATAGGGCTGGGGATGTGGCTCAGTGGCTGAGTGCCCCTGAGTTCAATCCCAGGTACCAAAAAAAGAAAAAGAAATTCACTCTTTATAAGCTCAAAAAGGAGAACAGTAAACATTTGTGAAACCAAAATAATAACTAAAACTAGGCAGGGCAGTCAATATGTACCTACTAGCAAAGGTCAGAGCCATGTCTAGATAAATGTGGACAGCACTACTTGCCCCCCATCAAACTTCGCCTTTCTTACACCTTTGCCTTATTCCCTGGGAGCAAGAAAAATGTTTTCTTTCTTTAATTCTGTATCTTCTCAAGTTTATACAATGTCACTTAGATGTTGCTGAATAAATCTTTGATAAGTATATCAATCCCCAGTGTTTTCCCGGCTAGACTGGACCCAACACTTTGAGAACTTTATAATACAGTAGAGAAAAGGCACCAAAGCCTGTGGACATGGCCCCAAAATTTCCCTTTTTCTCCCTCTTCTGCCCTTGCCTCGGTCTGGAGAAAAAAAAAACCGCTCTTGCTTAAACACTTTTGAGTTCAGTCTAAATAATTTGATCAATACATAATTAACTTTTGCCATTGTGAGGATTTTGCTTAAAATGAGTGTTCTTCTAAAGATTTTCTTTGCCAAAATGTCTATTTAATTTACTCTGTGTAACCTTGCCAATGAATCTAATGTTTTCACATGTGTTTATGTCATTAGGGTACCATCCGACCTCTTGTGGCGTTGTTAAGGGACACAGTGCACCATGGTTACTTTGCTTTTATATCTGTGTGTAAACATGTTGACTAGTCAAAAGTTGCATTTGAAAACAAAACATACACCACAGAAGATCAAGTTCACAAAGGTTAGAACATTAAACTGATAAAAGTTTCACTAACAGAAACTGAGGCCTCCCACCCCCACAATTCTTCTAGTCAGTAAACGAACCTGCTCTGAAAAACCTGTCCTCCTAGGTCAAGTCCCAGTCTCTATTTCAACTGCCTTATACAGATAGGATTGTCATCATTTGATTTCCAAGTTCAATGGGCACACAAGGTGATTTATTTATTTATTTATTTATTTATTTATTTATTTATTTATTCATGCATGCATGCAATTGGGGAGTGAACCCAGGGGTGCTTTACCACTGAGCCACATAGCCAGATGTTTTTTATTTTTTATTGTCTCACAAAAAAAAATTGTGAGACAATAAAAAATCCCATTGGGTTCCTGAGGCTGGCCTTGAACTTGTAGCCTCCTGCTTCAGCCTCTCTAGTCATGCAATCACAGGGGCAAAGCACAGTGCAGTGAAGTGACCATAGCTGGGAAGCCATCTCCCTTACAAAGCACCCAGGTTCAGGTCCTCTTTGTGAAGGAGCAATTTCAGAGTTTACAGTGCTTCATTCCATTGTAAACAAGACCATAAAACTGAAACGCTCAGTAACAGAAAAAAAGTTAAAGGACAGCTTTCCTACATAACACTCTTGGCATTAGATCTGGCTTGTGGATAGAATCATCTGAAAGAGATGTTGGTAGATCTGTTTATGCAAAGGCCCAACCTCATTATATTCAGAACTTTCAGCTACATTATGCAAACCATGCTATGAACAAGCCTCCCTTAAAGCAGATCTCAGAACACACAATTGCCTAGAGATGTCAGGCAAAAGGCTGTTCATGTTCTAACCCAACCTCTATGTGAACCAAAGCTCTCATTTGATAAGGGAAGATGTTCTGAGATGAAATACAAAATTCCTGGCTTCCTTACCAATAAACTCTGCTTATTTAGACCATTCCACTTGCACCTACATAAACACACCATTCAGCCTATCAACTCTCTCCATGCATCCCCAGGAGGGCAAAACTAAGGATATTTCCTAAATCCCTTGGCTTCTCCAGTAGAATGCCTACCTTACTTTATAGTCAAAAACTGGTACAGTTGACTGCCTGGGAATTGTTGTGAGAAATGAAATACCAAAGTAATACAATGCAGGCCGACTCACAGACAGCTAGGTCTTAACAGTTAAAAAAGTGGACAGGGCATCATCTCCTGGGGTTAGTGAAAATATCATGCAGTGGATGAAAACAATGAGGTTTGCACTTGGTGAGTCTATTCATCCAGGCAAGACTTTGATGGTCATCAGTTTTGCAATTTTCCTTATGGAAAACTCCAACACTGAAGGCACAGTACAGACCCTAAGTCACAGTGAGTGTGAAAGAGTGGGGAAGGCCACCAGGTTCCGGTTTGTTTGGGATCAGAGAGAGGAAAGGAGCAATGGAATGAAACTCGACATCACTGGCCTGTCCCGTGGGGTTCCTTTAAGGGTGTCTGGAACAAAGGTTCTCTGTCTATAGTGACCAGAGGTGCCTGGTACAAACTAGGACATCAGTAAACATCTGGGGAATCCATGAACATAAGTTCTCCTCATCTGTACCTCCCCAAAGTTTCCTCATGGTAACTTCATGCATTTCATGCCGTGAGGTGGGCACCATCAACCCCACTGCCTTGATGGGGAAGCCGAGGCTCTGAGGAATTAACCAAGTCAAGTCTGCAGCGAGGGACTGCCGTCCTAACCGGGGCCGATCACGCCCGCCCACATGCAGCTCCCTTTCGGCTACACGAAGCCCCCACCTCGCGCCTCAGTCACGCCAGGTTGGAGCCACGGTACAACAGCGGCCTCCCGCTCGACACGGCCCCAACTCGACACGACTACTGCCCGTTCCAGCCCCGGGACGATGAGGGGCAGCCCCTTCACCCTGTGTGGCCACCACCCCCAGCTCCTGACCTTCTTGTCCCAGATCTGCAAGGGTTTGCTGCCGATGCTGTAGAGGATGGAGAGGAAGCCGCTCTGGAACGTGTTTTTGAACATTTCGCCGGCGGCCTTCTCCGCAGCCGCCCGGGAGCCGGCCTAGGCCCGGGAGATCCGAGTAAGTGGCGAAGGCAAAGCAGGGGCCGGCCCTGGACAAGGAGGGACGCTGAACTTCCGACCTCCGGACCTGCAGCCACCGACGGCCCGACTCGGACGCGGGAACTCTAGGTCAGCTGGCGTAGGCGCCCACAAAGCCACCTAAGGACAGAAACCACAGCAACTGCCGCCCGCCGCCGCTTTCCCAGCCTTAAATGGAGGCGGAGGGCCGCCCGCCGCTTAGAATGGATCCCTCCGCCCACTTGAGCCCGCCCCCAGGGAGCTCAAGGCCCAGTCCCGCCACCAAGACCGCGGACTTCCGGTTCCTTTCACTCCTAAGCCCCGCCCTAGTCCCGCCCCCTCGTGGGAAGAACTCCGTTGCTAAGGAACTATTTTTCCCATCGAAGCCCCAGATTTGCTACAAGATAGCGGAAGAAGACAGAGGATTACGACACGTGTTGTTAGTACCTACGTGATGTCAAGGGAACGGGGCGGGAGTGAGGCGAGGGGGCGTGAAGGCTAGGCTCCGCCCCCAGAGAGTAAGGAGGAGTTACAGTAACGAAAGGAAAGGGGCGCGGCTGGGAAGATGGTTTTGCTAAATGTACTGATCTGTATCCTGTTAGAGCCAAATAAATGCTTTGTTGGCTGAGTTCAGGATAAAATTTAGGCGAGCTAACTGATGTGAACACTAACTTTCCTAAGCGCCTTATACACATATGGCCTTTAATTATGAACAGGTCATTATGAATGGGATGTAGTCAAAGCAATACTCTGAGGACAACGTATTGCCTTAAAAATGCATTGATTAAAAAACAAAAAGCCTGAATATTAGCTTCTACCACGTTTTACCTGTCCACTCCTCCAATATGGACATACTTACACATGTCTCCTTAAGGACCTATGTCAGAATTTCTGTTGCACACACATCCAGTACCAGAATCTCTACGTCATAATATGTGCAGGCATTTAAGATGATTAAATGCTAAGTGGTTTTCCAAAATAGTGTGGATATCCCATCAACAATGCATGAGGGTGTCTGTAGTCACACCCACTTCCCGTCACTCAGCATTTTTCTACTTTTTAAACTTTGTAAGTTCAAAATGCATATAAAGTGACTTTTATTTATCATCTTTCTGACTACTAATATACTGGCTCATCTTTTCATAGGCATTTAAGTTTATTTGCTTTTATTACTTGTTTGTATCCCTTTTGCCCAAATCTCTATTGAGGGTCCTTTTTACTTATTGATTTGCAAGAGTAAATAGTATCTTTAGGTATTAATCTTTTATTGGTTTTAGACAATGCAAATGTTTTTTCCCAATCTATCATTTGTTAATTTGTGCATGATGTCTTTTGTTGAACAGAGTTCTTAATTTTAATGAAGTTAACTTTTTCTTTGCCTTATGGCTTGTGCTTATAACCTTACAGAGAGTATTAACCATCCCTAAGTCACCCACTATATTTTTATTAGCTATAGCTTTATCTCTCTCATATTCATTCTTTTTTTTGGGGGGGGGGGTGCTGGGGATTGAACTCAGGGCCTTGTGCTTGTGAGGCAGGCACTCTACCAACTGAGCTATATCCCCAGCACTCACATTCATTCTTGAATCCTTCTGGTACATGGTGTTGGGTAGGAAATCAGTTTTATTTTTCTCCTTAAAGTAAGTCAGTTATATCAATGGCATTTTATGAAGCCATCTTTACTGTATACTAAGTTCTAATATATACATGTGACTCTTTCTGAGTTCTCTATTCTATGCTACTGGTCTTTTTAAATGTTCTTATGCCAGTAAAACCCAGACTTTTATTAGTGTGGCTTTCTGGTGTATCTAAGTGTCTGACAGGGAACCCTTTTCTGTTTGCTAAGGCTAATTTGGCTAATATTCATGAAACTTCATTGTTTCATTTAGATTTTTAGGTAATTTTACTGAGTTTCTCAAAAATATATACTTTTGACTGGGATTGCACTGTAGTTATAAATTAGTTTAGGAAGAATTAGAATCTTTATAATATCCTTTCCAAAAATACGTAATATCTCTCTGCTCTTACTAAGATAATCATCTAAGTCTTTATTAATGCCTTAAATATTCTCCATGGAGCTCTTATATATTCTTGTTACTTTTTAGAGATATTTATATTTACTTTTTAATCTTCTTATATTTATAACTTCTTAGATACATGTCATATCTACTTCTTAGATTTTAGAAGTTTTACTGAAGCCAGCACAGTGGCACACACCTGTAATCCCAGTGACTCAGGAGACTGAGGAAAGATTTCAAGGATCCCTAGCGGGGATCAACTTAGCGGGGGTTTGGGGGGGGGGGTTGTCAATATTTTGAATATCTTATTTTAAATCACATTTTCTTGTTGGTTAACAGTGTTGAAAATGTTATTAATTTTTCAAAGTTGATCTTATATTCAGGCATCTTGTTAAACTTTAAAAAATTATTATTAATCTTACTTGTTTATTAGGTTTTCTATGAAAGAGATGATCATATCATTTGTATAAAATGAAAATTGCCTCTTTTCTTTCAATGCCCATTTCTCTTATTTGCTTCATCGAGCTCAAATGCAGGTAACCAACCATCTACTGCATTTCTTTTTGTTTGTTTAGTACCAGGAATTGAACCTTGGGGTGCTTTACCACTGAGCCACATCCCCAGCCCTTTCGTTACATTTTATTTTGAGACAGGTTCTTGCTAAGTTGCTTAGGGCCTCACTAAATTGCTGAGGCCAGTTTTGAACCTGAGATTCTCCTGCCTCAGCCTCTGAGTCACGGGGATTATAGGCATGCGCCATTGCACCCGGCGCTACACCATTTTTCACTGGGGAGGTCTAATGGGCATTTTGATCTTAACGTTTCCAAAACAGTGCTTTACATTTCACTGCCCCGCCACCCCACATTTTGCCTATTTCAGGAAGTGCCAACTTGATTCCTTGGAGTCAACCTGAGTGCCTCTTTTTCTCACGGCCTGTGTCGGTGAATCCCGTAGCTCTACCTTCTAAGTACCTCCCAGTCTGGTCCCATCCCCACCTAAGGCAAGGCCCTGGTCAGCCACCAGCAGCTCTTGCCTGTGCCCCTGTGGCAGCCACCTCCGTTTTCTACTTACACCTTTGCCACCTCACAGTCCCTACTCCAGGTGGCAGCCAGAGGGATCCTCTTGGTGGCTCTTTGTTCAAATGGCCGCCCATTTTGCTTTAGCAACTTCCAACTCAAATCCTTGCTATGACCTACTTCCTCTGGTTCCCTGAAGCCCTTCACACGTGTCCTCATGCCCCTGTGCTGGGGTCTCCCCCCTTGCCTTTGCTTTTGCCTGGGCTGGTCCTGCTTGACTGGCTGGCTCCTTTCCTAGTTCAGAGCTCCACTCAGATGCTACTTGCATTACTGTCCTAGGATTGCCATGACAGATGGCCACAACCTGCATGGCTCAAGACAACAGTAATTTCTTCTCTTAGTCCTGGATGCTGGGTATCCACAAGCAGAGCGTTGGCAGGGCCATGCTCCCTCTGAAGATGCTAGGAAGAAACGTTTCTGGCCTCGTGCAGCTTCTGGTGGCCCAAGGCGTTCCTTGGCTTGTGGCAGCATCACTCCAAACTTTGCCTCCATCTCTGTAAGGCTGTCTTTTCTCTGCATCTCTGTGTCCTTTCTCCTCCTTATAAGGATGTCAGCTGCTGGATTTAGGGCCCAACCTGCTTCCAGTATGATATAATTTGAGGTCTTTTCACTGATTACTTCTGCAAAAATTTCTTTCCAAATAGGTTACAGTCGAGGTTCCAGGTGAACATGAATTTGGTGGTGGTGGTTAGGGAGCACTATTCAACCCACTACACTACCTTGTACAGGGCTTCTTTGATAACCCATCTGAACCAGCACCCCCATACACTAACCACTCTTCCCCCAACTCCGCTTTTTTTTTTTTTTATAGCACTCATCACCACTTTATAGTCCAGTTATTCACTTACTGTCTATCTCCTCCCACTGCTCACCTGTGAGTTTCTGGGAGAAAGAATTTGGTCTGTCCTGCTCATAGATGTATCCCAGTGTCCAAACCAAGTACTTGCATTTTTAAGTGAGTATGCACAAGTATGTGTTGATTCTGTGAATCACTCATGGAGTTGGGGCTCCTGACTGTCTCCTGGTCTCCAGCTCCAAATCCACCCAGCTGAAAGAGACGCTCTTCTGCTCAGAATCAGGGCAGCTCTACCCCAATCACCGGCCCACAAAGCTCTGTGAAGTCTCTTATTGTACTGGTTTGTTCTCATAATGCTCTCATTAATTGTTCCACTTAAAATGAAAACACCTTCGGTGTATGTGGCCGTAAGTGCAATAAACACACTGACCAAGGAAAAGGAAGTGTTTGCTTCTCCCAGCTGTGCATCAACAGTAACTGTCGGCATGAACTGTGTTCCATTCTTCCTCATGTCAGGGTTTGAGGCTTATTGTGATCACAACCTTGATTACAGTAAAGATGATTCACTCAGAGGTAGGGAGAACATAAATTAAGGGGTTTGCTCCTCTTCTGGCTTGGTTTGTGCATGCTCCCTCCAGGTACAGAGCTTGTCTTTCTCTGTGCATGTATCTAGGACCTAGCACAGCACCCACCATAGTGACAGGCGCTCAAGGAATGAACAGATAGAGAGCAAAAAGATCACCTCAGATGTGAGTGTTCATTTCAAAGTCCACGCAGACTACATTAACCTAACATCATAAGTGTCTCCCATAGACATATACATCAAGCACTATAGTTCTTATATTTTGCATTCCCTTCTTCAACATGAAGATATGTAAGAACAAAATATGAGAACCCATGCTAGTAAGTGGCTGTAATTAGATTTTTTAAAAAGGTAATCAATTTAAAGGGGCAAGATTCCAAGGAGGCAACTGCCGTGGGTACTAAGTTCAATTCATGCAGATCAGACAATTAAAACTTGAGTAAAAGGGCTGGTGATGTGACTCGGCAACGGAGCGCTGGCCATCGGGTTATGGGTAGGGGACGGAAGAATCTGATATGAATGCAAGTCAAGTCCTAAGCTGAGGCAGAATATGTCACCTGGGTGGGCTACCAAAACACAGACCTTATGGCAAGTAAACTAAACCCATGATCTCAATAATCTGTGTCAAATTGGGGGAGAAGTTTCTGATTGTGGGAGTTATTTTTAGATATCTGAAATATTAAAGAGGATAATGTATTAGAGGATCTGATGCTTTCAACTTAAAATGCTTTAAGGAATTTGAAATTAGATGTGATTTTAATTTTATCATATCCAAGAAAATTTAATGTTTAAAGGATTTTATTTAAAAGAATTCAATTTATTAAATTTAGGAGTTTACACTTAGTTCTTGAACGCTTAGGAAGATTTCATCGGATTTTAGATTTTTCATATTTTCTTTTGGAAGTATTTTTGCAAATCAAACAGATTTAATATGTGATTGAGTCTGAAATGCCTAAGGTAATTAGATTAAGTATGTAAGGAACACTACTGTTCAGAATTAGTTGACCATCAATCAAAAGTTAAGTAATTGTTCACATTTATATACGAAATCAACTAGTTTGCAGCCACAAATTTGTAAATCAATCTTTAAAACACAGACAAATGAGATTTTAAAACATACAGTTTTAATAACTAAGAGTATTTGAAACATAATTATAAGCATCCCTTTCAGTGCACAAAAACCCTGGTCAGATGCTAACACCCAGGGGACGGCAACTGATCATATCAGTCCAAACCTAGAAACACACTCTGAACCCCTGCCCTTGGGACATACAAGGGACACAGATACCATGCACTGTAAGGCAGAACTTATTTCCACGTCTCCCTGCTGATGCAGGGGGGTGGGAGGGGGAGACATAGTAATGAGGTGAGGAGTTTGTCCCTCAGCTGGAAGCAAAGATGGAAGTATGCCCTGAACCCCCTGGAGTCTTCAGCTGGCAAAGGGCAACGGAAGCGGGTCCCAGCAGTTATATTCAAGGAAGACCATCAGTTCTGACTATCAGGAAAAGTCAGAGGTGGGCAGATGAGGTTCCTTTTAGCCTGAAGTCCAAATGGGACTCTGTTAGGCCCCTACACAATATTGTTATTATTATTATTATTATTATTTTTTTTTGTGGTGCTGGGGATTGAACTCAGGACCTTGTGCTTGCAAAGCAAGCACTCTACCAACTGATCCATATCCCCAGCCCTATTGTTATTTTTTTTACAATGAATTTTTAAGTTTACAAACAGTAACATATAGTCTTTTTGGTGTACAGTTTTGACAAAGGCACCAAGTCATATAACCATCACATTTAGGCGACAGAACAATTGCAGCACCCCCCAAAACAACCTCATACTAACCCTCTGTAGGCATCCTTAACCCTGGGCAAACACAGACCTGCTCTCATCCCTGGATTTGCTTTTCCAGAATGTCACATAAACGGAATCACTCCATGTGCAGCCTTTTGAGTCTGACTTCTTCTTAGCACAATCATTTGAGAGGCACATTATTTTAACAGCCTGAAGAATAATATTCTGGAAATGTTGCTCATCCATTTCACCACCTGGTCCCCTCTAGTCAGGGCTATTTAAAAACATTTGCTGGCCCTCGGCATGCTTACTTCTGAAGGTTTTTCCATAGCATTCCAAACATATTAAAATACAACTATTTTTCATATTTAAGATAATTCCTTCCTGTAATTAAAATAAAAAAGAATCTTTAGATTTTGCTTTAGGAATCATTGGATTTTATGATTGTGGTTCACCAGAATGAGAAAACTATTTTTAAAAGTAAATATTGACTTTAACAACAATGAAGTTCACAGGATTATCCATTTGACTTTTAATTCCACTTATTATTTTTTATTGTCAACTTTCTTAAAGTAGAGCCATCATTTTTTTTTCAGGTCTTGAACATTTCTGTCAGTCCCCAGAAAGCTCACAGACACTGGGCACCAGGCCCCAAGGGCCTAAGCCCCCCACGAACCTCATGACTGAAGTCATCACAGTTCCAATCTGTACTAGTGTGAAAGGGGCAGAAAACCGCTTTCTCGGAATCACAGCATTTCTTTAAAAATCATATGGCATAGTAACTCTTTAAGATTTTATCCACATACATCCAATCCCAAAACACCTGTGTACAGACTTGCCCACTGCAACAATACTGAAAACTAGAAGCAGCCCAGAGTCTACCCAGAAGGCATTGTTTCAGTTGTGATACATCACACAATGGAACACCATGCCACTGTGATAAAGGAGAGAGGTAGATCTACACACATGGGCATATATTTTCAGTTCAGTGAAAATGCCAAGTTTCAGATAAATAACATATAGTTTGATTACATTCCTATTACCGTGAAAATCAATGTTAATTAAATGCATAGGAAAAAAATGGGAGTATATAAATCAATTTTAACAGTGGTTTCCTCCAATGGAGGAAAGGGTGTGTGTGTGTGTGTGTGTGTGTGTGTGTGTAGTGGTGGGGCTTTATCAACTTTTTTATTGATATTGATAAAATTCGTTTGAATTTATTTGCCACAAGCATTTATTATTTTGGTTGTCAGGAAAATACAGTACATATTAAGCCACCAAAACATAAACAGGACAGTTGGAAGACGTGAACTGATGTTCTAAACCTCCAGGTATGCTGTGGATGAACTACAGATGGTCCCTGGGTTAGCAGGCTCCTCGTCCCCTTCTCTCAATGTCAAAACCACCTAAGCAGAAACTCCTCCCTCCCCTTCTTTCTACAACCACTCTCCTGTCCAACCAGAACCATCCACAAAACCCAAGCTTATTTAATACCCTTCAGAAGTTTCTGGAAAACAAGACTTCCATGCTGGAAAGTGAAGGAGAGCCAGGGATAAAGAGCAGGAGGGGAAATTGAGGGCAAAGTGAACATTCCAAGTCCCGAGCCCCTCACCTGTGGACGTGTTTGGACAAGACCTTCCACATCTGGAAAGGGCCTTAACCACCAGCAGATCCACATGGAGAGAACACATGCCTGCTGTGTAGGTAAAACACACACATTCAGACGAGGTATTTTGATGCCATCCCAGAGATCTGGAAGACCAACAGAAATTGTACAGCCTTGAGGCAAAAAGGGCCTCACAAGAGATGTAGCTTGAAAAAATTAGGTCAGTGATGGGGCGCAAAGTACCAAGTCTGTTTGTGTCCCACTGGCCTGACAAAGTCCTCTGCTGGTGGCTTGCGGGTCCTCACTCACTGGTATCCAGGACATGTAATTTCAAGCTCTCAGGCCTGAGGAACTGTTTTAAAATGGCAGAAGCTGATCCAAAGGACACTATGGTGTGCTGGTGGCCCTGACAGGGGCCTCTTTGCCTTTCCCACAATTGCTTCCCATGCTGTGAGTGTCCGCACTTGGGTTCACACAGCTGTTCAGAACAAGCAGCAGAGGAGAGAGGAAGAGTGTTGTGTGGAGCAGGTGGCCTTTGTGGAGACCACGCTGGTACCCCAGCCAGCTGCCTGTGTGTCCCAATCTCTTTATTCTTCAGCCTCTACAGGCGGTGAGGTGAAGCTGGGTGGCCACCAGGCCGTGGCCATTGTTCTCACTGCCCCCAGCTGTTCTGGGAGGCAAGACCCAGCTGAGGGAGCTAGTGCTTCGTTTTCACTGAACAGATACAACTGTTGCTTCCACTCCAGCCTCCTTCCCATCTGGGTGGACGTTCGCTTCTCATTCATGGAGCATCAGAATGTGACCAGGCGCAGCCCCCAGCTCACCCCTCCCCTGCCTCTGGGACAAGGCGTTTTGTCAGAAGTGGGTGGGCTGGATTAGGACATGGAATGAGATGTTGAGACATAAGCAAAGGGACAGCAACAAAAGGGCTAAGGCATCTTCCTGAGTTCGGTGGAGGCAACATTTACCCACTTCAAATGCTGGGCCACTCACCCAATTCAGAAGGGGGCCCGGGGTAGCCACTGGCCAGCTCTCCCAGCCCACTGAGCACTTCCTCTCTCCATGGTTGCCCCACTCCCAGGATGGCTCGCTCCACACCTCCGAACACTCCTCATCTTAAAACTGGCCCTCCTCACCTCAGGGACTCCCCTGCTTGGAACCTGGCACACAAGCTCTTCTGTCACTCGGTCCTCCATGGCCACAGGTCTTTTTAATGGTCCTTTCCATACTGAAAACTCTCCATACATTTCTTTTAAAACCTTTTATTCAATAATATATACTTTTAAAATAATATGTAACTGCCCGTCATGCCATATATTGTCCCCATTTCCCCACTGTGGTGTCTGTGGTCAGCTAATTAATGTGGTTTGCTGGAAAAACAGGCAGCCACGGGACACTTCACAGGGCGTGGGGAACAACAGTAACCAACAACCATTTTTGCATACCCTTCACATTTCCCATGCTTTCTGGGTCGGGAGGAAGTCAACAGGAAGTCAAGGCATGTGAACCTTTTACATTCGGAAGTGAGGTTTGATATACGGTGGTAGGCTGCCCTTCAGTTCGTGCTTGCCAAACCTGCCACCGTTTTGTGTCTGCTCACGGAACGTGATCTCTCTACACACGTTAAGACGTTTGATTTGGTTCTTGTTCTGCTTATGGAAAAGTGGGAGGTACCGCAACAGACCTGGGGAGAGATGGGAGGAGGGGAAAGACGGCATTAATCAATATGACCCAGAGTGGGGCAGGCCTCTACTTGCGTGGGGTTTCCTTCTCTCGAAGAGGGCTGGGATGCAAGCTTGACCTCCCCGAGCCACTTCCAGGAACAGTGAGAACCTGCTGCACGCTTCCAGCTTTCAGCAAGCGGCAGTCTTCTGGAGAGGAAGGGAAGCGCTCTGGACACACCATGCCACAATCGACTCTCCTACCCTTGGGTTCAGGACCCTGGTGTGAAGCCTCGTGACCACTCCATGCAAGCCAAGCTACAGTTTGGCAGCCCAGCTCGAGATCAGCCTTAACTTGACCCAATTTATTAAGGATGTCTTGGGACCAAGAATGAGAGGATGACTTGGTATTTACTTGGGGAAAAGGGCTGAGTCCACTAATAAGGAAAAGTGAGCTCAACTATTTTCAACTCTGCTCTGGAAGAAGCCAGCTGCCTGGCATGGCCTGAAAACCTCACTCCTCCTTCCATGTCCCGCATAGCAAGTGGGTGGTGAGATGCCAGCAGAAGTGTCTCCCAGGGCTGTTTAACACTGAGGGAGAGCACTTTGCACTTGGGAATCGGTCACACACTTATTTCATGAAAACTTCCTTTGGGTAAAAGGAAAGGTTCCGCTGATCAATATTTGAGAATGCCTGCATATGCACATTAAGAAATTACCATATTTGCCTTTAAGCACTTCAGCTGATTTCCAAGAGTCCAATTCCAGTGATCAGTGAAGAAAAAAGCACACTAATAAAAAAGCACCATCGCTCAACAGTTGCATGCGCTCACGTGCGCCTGCACGTTGTGAGGACTGGCACAGGGGAGATTTTTCACAAGTGCAGAACAATGGACTACATACAAGGTTAAAGTCATGCAACAAAATAAGTCAATCCAAGAAGTAGGTGCCTGAGTGGTGCAACTCAAATCAAACATCCCCACCACACCTTTAATTCCACTTCTGCTAAAGGAAAGTCTTCACCCATGGTGATGATCTGCAACCACCATGCGCATCTTTGCCATTCAAGGTTTACCCCTCCCTCCCCCAAGAGACAGGAAATACAAGTTAAGGTCCTCATAGCACTGGCTTGTCTCCCATTGGGAAGGCTCAGTATTGTCAACATTTTTATTTAGGAAAAGAGAATTTAACATGGCATTTTCCTTCCCTCTAGGGAAGGGCAGCAGCACATGAATCACACATCAGTCATCCAGAGATACAGAGGTGGCCAACTGTGTCTGAAGTAGTCACTTGTAAAGGATCACAACCCAGGCAGTGTTGCTTTTCTGCAAAAAGAAGGCTCCATGGTTCTTGAAGAGTATCCAAGCTTTCCACTGGATGTCAAGATTTCTGTCACAAACTCTTAAGTCAACCATTTACAGCAAGAAGAGTCAGTGAGTGAAAAACTGTTAATTTATTGATTCAAAGTTTTTTCTTTTTTAAACAATCCCCAATACATGCAGTTCAGGGTTAAGTATCACATTTGTAGCACATTGTTGTCTTGACACAAAAGTACGCATCACCTGTATAACCACATCACATCTTTTCCCAGCCTACAATCCCTGGTTGGGGGTGTTTTCATTAACACATTCTTAAAGCTCAGAGCATGTTTTTACTGGTTTCCTTGCCACCTCCCCCTATATCCCCATTCTGGACTTAAGGATATTCTTCTGTTTTAATTTATTAACTCACTGACAACCTTGAGCTTGTGTCTCATGAGGACCCCGATTTTGCTTTCAGAGGGTTTCTATTTAAGTGAATGTGACTCTCACCAGTTATTATCCACTCATTTATCTGCAGGAGGGAGGTCTGCTCTTCTCTGTGGATGCCCACCCTTCCAATGAATCAGTCTGAACTGGTATTGAGGAAACTACTAACAGGGCTCTCTTAAATTTCAATGCGTATCTAAGAAAATTCTTCCAATTGTTGTTAGTCTCCCAAAGTAGCTTTGCTTCCATCTGCATCAACGCAGCACCTGGGAGAACTTAAGCCATTTCCCTGAGTGGGCACAAACGAGACCCTTGGCACCAGCTCTCTGGAACTCAGCACCTAACTTGAGAGCACTACCTCTCAAAGGCCCACTGGACCCAAGCCAGAGGGCAGTGTTCTCCCCAGGGCACACTGCAGAACTTGGTGTCCCCTAATTTCAGTCTTTCAAGGATACTTCCTCCTCAAGAGTTACAGTTATGTCATTTTTCTTACTGATTCCTTTTACCTGCCCCTCCCCAGTCACTCTCTTCATGACCCCAGGATTCTGAGTCAACCTTCCTCTCTACATGGGAATACACATACCCTAAGCCTGGTGAGCACTGAGCATTAGAACACCCTGACAAGACCTGGCAGAATGCTTGGTGCCCAAGGGCATCAGTGAATTGGCACAGATGCTTCTCTAATTGGTAAGAAGCCCCAGCAACACCAGGCGTAACACTGTGGCACTATGCACACAATGGCATCTCCTATCCAGCTGCCTGCCACAGGACAGGATGGGAACCAGTCAGCTGATAAGAACCTGGAGAGGGTGAACTCCTACCAAGTCACCATTGAGAATGTCAGTTGGCAATGCATCAGTTCCACTCGCACCATGACATTTCTCAGCTGAAGCACCTTGCAGTTAAGCTCACCTGTGGCCACCAACCATGAGACCCTGACCAGGATTCAGCACAGGCACCTTCTGTCCTCACCCTACAGGTCTATGTTCCTGAACACAGGCAGTACCTGAGATGACAGTGCAACACTACCCTGTTCCCCATGTTTTTTGCTTTTCATTAGGAAAGAATTAAGTCCTTGTCATAGGCACTTTTAACCTGTTATAAGGTAATGAAGCAAACAAACAAAAATTACTGAGTTTAAAAAAGAATGTGCTGACTTAAAAAGATATTGGATGGGTAAATTTATCTAGTTTAGTCTAAATGTAAGACTAGACTCCCACTCCTACACACACTCTCACACACATGCACACACCCTCCTTTAGGACTCTCCAAGACCATCTCCTAACCCAGGCAAACACTCGAAAATCTCAGGGGAGCTGGGTCCATCTGGACACAAAGTGGACTTGGAGACAAGTGAAAGAGAGGACTAGGACTGGACTAGACTCACTTCAGTTTTGGAAAGAACAGCTTAGGTGTCAAGTCCAGAGACAGAAAGGGAGTGAGCATTTCAAACTCAGGAATGCTCCAAGTCTAAGGCATGAAGAGAGGTAAGTATAGATGCTGTGGAAACAAACCACACGCTCAAAAGGAAGGACTACCGCTGTGTCAAAGCTGCAATGCAGACCCAGGACAAGCAGGTCAGCTGCACTGCATCACCTGAAGCATGGCCAAAGGAGGAAGGGGCAGAAGTCTATCACACGACCCTCTCCAGATGCTTCCCCTGCCTCTGGAGGACTCAAGGGAAAGGAGCAGGTTTATAGCGCTACAAAAACCCTCTAGCAGGGTCCTCTTGCCTGATCAAACAGGCAACCTGAACAGAAGGGAAGGAAAGAGAAAAGCATGGCAGAGAGAGAGGCGGGAGTGATGGAGGAGGAGATGGGGGCAGGGAGCAGGAAAGACACAGTGGCACATCTCCCTGATAACCAAAGGTTCAGGCTGCCTGTAAGGGGTGTTAGGCATCCCTGGATAACTCAAAGCACTGAGTTTTGCTGCCTGACTTATTGAAATAAGTTCAACCCAGAGCTCACATCCTGTTTTTAATTTCAGGTAAAACAAATGTATAAATCAATATGCAGACTGTGCAATGCAGGCAGACAGTATTGGTATGAGAACCTTAACTGAATGTATTTCCTGGCTTTAGAATCTTATTTTTTAATCTATAAACTCAACTCTGAGTTTCATTTGCATTTTAAGTTCCCACAGACCAAACAACAAAAATAGAATCTACATTTAGAGGACCTGCTACCAATACTAATATGATTTTATTGGAATATGGAATGTAAACAGATGTTTCAAACAAACAATCTAACCTTATAAAAATGTATGGCATTATTAAATAGTTAATAAAGAAGTCCTAAGTGTGATGTGGTGGTAGACACCTCTAGCTCTATTCTAGACATGCTAGATCCCCAGAGCTGTGGCATGACTCTGCAGCTGGGGGGTAGGGGAACAGTCAGCAAACCTTGTTGGTGACAAGTCCCCCAGATGAAATCAGCCCTATTATTATTATTTTTTTAAAACAAAAATGTAGCTTTCTTTGCTCATATAGAGTTTAGCACAGAGGATCCAAAACGTTAACACTGGCTCCAGGAGCTCCACTTCACCCCCAACCCCTGCACGTTCCTCTCTCCATTACAGGACGGCCTTGCCCACACATCAGTGCCTGCATGTGAGACTTCTCTTCGCCATCACATTCACATATCAGAGCTTAAAATGCATATTACCCTGATTATAGCTGGTATTGTCATGGGGATAAAAAGAGGGGAAAAGGACAGGGATACGTTTTTGTTTGTTCAAAAAGTCTTTCCTGAATAAATCCTCATAGGACATTTTCTCCCTTCTCAACCTGCCTGAAAACTGACTTTCCAGCTTTAGTTATGGTTGCTAAAAAAAAAAAAAAAAAAAAGTCCTTGTTTCAGAGAGACGCATTAAAAATAGATGCACACAGGGATGTGCTGGGAAATGGTGAAGTTTTCCTTACAGGGCTGCAAAAAAAAGGGGAGGGGGGCGGTAAACAAAATCAGCAATAAGACATTGTGGTTAGGCAAATCAACAAAGGTTACCGTGAGCTCCAAGTTAGCCACTTAGCATGGAACTTCTGATGAAACCGATGGACCTGCTGATGGCATCTCAAGATTTAAAGTGATGTGTCCTGACATGAGAGGACTCTGTGAAATTGACTGCAGTTTGCTCCCAAATGAATACACTTAAAGGAAAACTGCAAGGATGAGGGACATTTCCTGGAGAGCTCATGTCATAAAAAAATACATAAAACATGAATTTGTAAAAGAGCTTAAAAAAAAATACTGTCACTGTTTTAATATCTCTTTTTCATAAATGAGGCTGGTGTGTCAGTATAGACTGCTGACATTTTGCTAAAACTTGAGCCTGAATTCTCACGAAAAGGAAACCAGACCACAATGGAATAGATAGGAAGTCAGATATTCAGAGCTTGTTGACCGAACGGGTTAATTCAATAGTGGTGTCCTGTTAAGCGAAGGTAAATGTACAACAACTCCGAGTTTCTCATCTCCCATGCATTCCAAAGGGAGAGTCCCCTCAGATCCTGAACTATGTGCATCATCACGCCGCCACAATGGCAGCTCCCTGTAGACTAGTACTGGGGAGTTTCTTTTTGACAGACTTTTAGGTCTTTACTCTTCTTTGCCTTTAGAAGGAATGATTAGAATTTCTTTTTATCACACTGTAGTTTCCTTCAAGATTTGTGTTTGGTGGTTGGTTTTATTGGCAAGCATCAATGCTGCATTACCCGTCGCTCTCCAGTCTTCACCGGGCTGCCGTGAGACCACTGGAAAGCACAGCGTTCTCTGCACAAGGCTGGGACTGCTCCTTCACCACAGGGTCTGCAAGAAAGCAGGACACACGCCACCAAGTCAGGGTTCGAGTGTAGGACGGGGAGTCACAACAGACCTGTCTTTTTTGCAGTGAGACATGGACACAGACTCATGGGCAAGCCAGTGTCAGGAGGGTCAGAGAGGGAGATAGAAATCACAGAACTTAGGTCACACGAAAACCACGCACTGAAAAAGGATCAGGGAACTGTTCTCGCAGTCAACTTATCTATTTCCTCAGAGGAGAGACTCAACTGCTGAGAGGCATAAACACTCTAATTTCCTACTGTTCAAAATTCCCACTAATTTTATGTGTTATTTTCTTTGAATACCAACATCATATTCAACCCCTAATTTCTTTAAAGCATGTGCAATAATAACCACATCAGGCGAAAAGGTGGAAAAGAGCCAGGAGAAGTCTATTAATTTTAAGCAACAGTAGCTTAAAATTTTTTAAATTGAAGTATGCTTTGTATTCAGAAAAATAGCCAGCTCATGAATTACATATAATAAATATCAATATTCTTAATTTGATCTACCTCAAAGGGTAAGAACAGCTTTCTGTGTCAGAAATTGTAAAGAAAACATCTGAGTTCCACTGTCTGGAGTCCAGAAAGCTGAAGGGCAAGACCTTTTAAATCTGCTGTCTCCTTATACTTACTGCCCTAGGTCTAAGACCACAGCAGTGTAACCTTCAGACTGGGAGCAGAGGTGTGGGGCTTGTGGGGGCAGGAAGGAGAGGGAGACAGCATGCTGGTCTAATAACAGACAAAAACTTTAAGGGGTAAGAGTCTTCATCTTGATTCAGAGGGTGAACTGCAGTAAGTCACTAGTCACTTAACTTCCTTATTCTTTAGTTTCCTCCCTGACTAGATGAAATCTTCTCACATCACTAATAAGGAAAGTGTATCTGAAACTCTTCATCAGTGGGAAGAGTTACACACCCGCAGACCACAAGCAAGCACATGTGCTTCTAAGTGAGACAGAGGTAAGCAATCCATTAGATCCTAGCAAAGTCTTTCTTCAAATCCCTTTTATCTATTGCCTTCTTTAAAAATATACTATGACTATCTTCCTACTTTTAACCGATTACTTGTGTTTTGAGGGGAGAAATCTTTGATTATGTTTCCACACGGTGTAACATTTGATAACAGATTTTAGATACTTATGATCTCTCACTCAGGGTGACAGAAGTGGCCAAAAACACTGGATTCAAGGGAGCTACAGCTGGTGAATAAGCAAATTCCTTTGGGGGTCAAAAATCTGGTCTTCGAACTTGTTTCAATGACTAGAATCAATGAGGACAAGTTCCAAGGATGATTCATTCCAAATACCGAGATTTTCCTTGACTGGCCTCAATGGTAAAGGGCAAAAAGATTTTTTTTTCTTTAATAAATGAGACCCTCTGAAAAGTCCCTGGAGACTCACAGAAGTATGGGTGCTCCATGGCTTCTTTGGCAGTCAGTCTCTGTTGATGGTCATATCGCAGAAGTTTGTCCAGAAGATCTAGGGCCTCAGGGCTAACAAGGTGTCTGTTCTCACTATGGATAAAGTTTTCCCAGCGTTTCCGTGAATGTCTGAAAAGAAAAGTGAAGCCTTAGTATTATGAGACTAAATTCAACAATCCTCCTCCTCCACCATGGCTGAAGCCAGCACAGTCTTAGAACTCTGCAATGGTTACAACTTGTTAAACCTCATTCTTCCTGGCACCCACTCTACCTGCCAGTCACGTCACAATACACTAAGAGAAGACAGTGCTCTTTATTAGGTAAGCAGAAGGAGTTAGATCATGGACATCTGACTCAGAATTTGTGGAATCTTTCTGGACTTCTTTTTTTTTTTTTTAATGCCTCAGGCTTTTCATTAATTCTGGGTTAGGTATGGTGACAACTGAGCAATTTTTACTAATCAGCAGACATATTTAGAGTACTGGCCACAGTAAAATGGTAGCTCCATAAAAGAATGTTTGAAAACTGCCAACTAAGCATTTACTTTTAACATTACTGCACCATACCAAAAACTCAATGCTGTAATACTTGCTACCTTACAGAAAATCTATTACAGAAAACAAACTATTAATTTCTTATTCAAAGAAGAAACATAGCTTTCCAAGATTTGTCATTAAAATTAAAGCATATGTATACCAGAAAGCCTTTGCCTGTAACATTATGATTTTGCTTTCCATTTTCTGTTGATAAACAGGTTACCTCATAGAGAAGTAAAACCAGAGGACAAATATAAACAATGTCCAAATGCCTCAAAATAATTTAAAGAAAACACACATAGAAGCTGGGTATGGTGTTGCACACCTGTAATTCCAGCAATTTAGGAGGATGAGACAAGATGATGTTGAGTTTAAGGTCAGCCTGTGCAACTCAGTGAGACCCTGTCTCAAAATAAAAAGAACTGGGCAGATAGCTTAGTGGTAAAGTACTTGCCTAGCATGTGAGAGGTCCTGGGTTCAATTCCCAGTACAACAAACTAAACAAACAAATTTAAAAAAAAAAAGAAAAAAAAAAAAAAAAAAAAGAAAAGATACTTCAATTTTGATGTGACTAGAAAGGGAAAGAGTGATTTTGGCTAACCTTCCCACTTCTGAAGCTGGGTAAGGCAAAGCCCTTTTTCTTTCTCTCTCTCTTACTTACTGTCCCAGGATATCGTTGAAATGTGGATCTAGGTCTATATGATACTTCTTCAGATACCCATACAGCTCGTCTGTACCCAGAACCTTGGCAATGCGAACAAGCTGAAACACAAAACAAACTACCAAATCACTGAGCACAGAACTCACTGTGAGCCTGTGAGGATGCTGGGCCAGGGAACTGGAAGATTCCATATCACTCGATCTCCAGGGACCAGGCAGAGATCTGAGTCTAGGACTGGCCAAAAGACTCAAGGACATGAGGCTCACATGATTGCAAATTTCCAAACTGCCTTTAAAGGGAGAACATAACTCATGACAGCAATCTTCTAGAAACTAACAGTTATGGGGTCATCACAATCTAATAATGAGAATCTAGTTTTATTAGACAAAGGAGGGTCTGACTTCTTCATAAGACAGCATTATCTGTCTCTATCTTTGGGACCTCAAGACCTCAGACAAAAGTCTAAGAAATTCTATACTTTACAGAAAAGGTTATGTGTACACACTGAGTGACATGCAGGGCTCAAGGAGAATATTCTGTCTAAGCACACTATATTCTTGACATTCATCCCCAAATATGTAGGAGCCAAATGGTTATCTGCTCACCTGGTCATAGTTGTCCTGTCCATGGAAGAAGGGTTCCTTTCGAAAGATCATGCTTGCTAACATACAGCCCAAACTCCACATGTCCAAGCTGTAATCATACATCTGAGGAAATAAGGACAACCAGTCAGGCAAGGGTATTAGAAACCCACTTTTCTGATCTAAGTTTCTAGTCTTCATTTGATCTTTGCAGACAGTTGAGAATTAAAAACTACTTCTTCCTTTAAAAAAAAAAAAAAAGGTGAGAAAAATCTGCAACTAGCATTCTGGGGTGAAGTAATGACTAGGGGTTGAATATATCCAACTTACTAAAAAAATAGCAAAGCAGAAAAAGCCTTGAGTAAGTACCAAAGCAGTCCAGAGCAGCCTCGCTACTAAGTTCACCTGATAGTCCACAAGAAGCTCTGGTCCCTTGAAGTACCTCGAAGCTACACGAACATTGTACTCCTGGGCAGGGTGATAGAACTCCGCCAGGCCCCAGTCTATCAGTCGCAGCTACAAACATGACAGAATAAAACACATGAAAAGAGTGTTTCTAGATTCCTGTGCCTAGGGCAAGGTCACATCACATTTTTGGTAACAACTATTTAGCCACACAAAATATGTGAGCAGGTGTACTGGTTAAACAATTACACTTTGGCAAATGCATAAGAGGTCATTTCTGGAGCAGAGCACTCAGAATGCTTTTTAAAAATCACTCAGATCAATACAGCTCAACCTTTTTGTCTGCCTCCATACTACTTACATGTGTATCACACAGACCCATCACTCAGAGATTTCATCATAAGCTCCAGGAATAACTGGAAGGGTTGGGGACACATGTCCCACTCCAGGACTGAAGCACAGCTCTAGCTTGTCGTTAGTCTAATACTAGCTGATCCATTTACTCACCAATCAGGGACAATCAGAGTTGGATATCAAAATTAGGAGGGCCCCAAGTGTACTTTTAAGGCCAGGCAGATTGGTCTGAGGGTCATTAAGAAGTGAAGCAGAAACCACCAGCTGTAGTTTCTTTTTCTGAGGCCCTTCGGAAAATTAAGACCAAAATAAAACAAGTGACTACAGTCAGGATCATCTGTCCATTTTCCCAGTAGAAAACAATGCTAGAGACTGGACAAACGACAGCAACACAAGTTGGCCAAATGAAACAGCAATGTCTACAAAAACCACCTTGGTAAGGGGCAGCTTTAGGTTGGCCCTAAGCCTTCTAACGAAGGCTTGTTGCTGCCTGGCTGTAATGGTACCTTTTTTTGTTGGTGATCTATCATGACATTGTGAGGTTTCACATCCCTGTGCATGATTCCCTTGCTGTGGCAGTAATCCAGAGCCTATTAGGTAAGAAAGCACAGAGAAAAGTAAGCAAACCCTCTACCACCCCGCAATGCAAGCACATTCTTATTATTTGTTTGTGACACCTAGACCTGAACATGGTCTCCCAAGGGGCAGTTTACTGCCTGTGAGGAAAGGGGAAAATATGCTTTTGGAGAGTATCCCTTGCTCTCTGTGCACACAACAGGCAGCTGACAGAAAGGAGGCTATAGAGGGCCATACTGAAAGTTTCTTTAAAAGTGGGAATAATAAACCAGATCTGGGAACCCAGCTGGAGCCACCCCTCACCATGGTTCAAAGGACATTCCAGAAACCATGTGGACACGAAGAATGATAAACATATGTTTCAATATGGCTGATCTTTAAACAAGTGACTCATGTGGGTCTTCTAGATTAAAAAGCATTAATATTTTCCTTAAATACACTATTTGAGCCAGTTGGTCTTGAAGAGCTATCATATTATTAATCAAAGGGAGAAGTTATTTCCTATAACTGATAAAAAGATTTTTAAGTATACAAGTCAATGATTTTAAGTTAGAGAGCTGTGCAACCCTCACCATAATCCAGTTTCAGAAACCCCTCCATCAAATTTCCCTTGAATTTGTTTGCAGTCCATCCCCACTTCCAAATAAGACCGACTTCTGATCTGCTGTTGTTACAGATATGCCACTTCTAAATATCGATAAAATGACATGAATGTAAGTGTAGTACTTTGTCTACTTTCTTTCATTCAGCATAATCCCTTTTTGTGTCAGTCACAGGGGATTTCCTGTGTGTGTGTGTGTGTGTGTGTGTGTGAGAGAGAGAGAGAGAGAGAGAGAGAGAGAGAGAGAGAGAGAGACAGACAGACAGACAGAATGACAGACACAGACACCCAGGGCCCCTAGGCAAGTGCTCTAACATTGAGGTTATACCTCTACTCCTTTCAGACAGGGTCTTACTATGTTGCGCAGGCTGGTCTTGAACTTGTGATCCTCCTGTCTCAGCCTTCTGAGTAGCTGGGATTACTGGTGTGTGCCACCACACCTGGCTTAGCACAATGCTTTTGAGATTCATCCACGTTGCTATTTTCTTCCAGTCTATTTTATTAATGTACTAGCTAGTGAACACTTGGGTTGTTTCTACTTTTTTGGCTGTTAAGAATGATGATGCTATGAACATTTATGCACAAGTCTTTGAGAGCTATATGCTTTCATTTCTCCTGGATAGATTCTTAGTGGCAGCAGTGTTGGGTTGTTTGGTAAATTTATATCTACCGTTTAAAGGAACTGCCTAATTATTTTGAAAGTGACCGTACCATTTTGCATTCCCACCAGCAATATATAAGGATTTATTTCTCCACATTCTTACCAATACTTGTCATCATTCTTTTTTCTTTTTAAATTATAGCTATTCTAATAGGTGCAAAGTGCTATTTCATGATAATTATGGTTTATCTTTTCCTATGAATGATGAAGTTGAATGTATTTTCATGTACTTACTGGACATTCTATACTGCCTTTGGAGAAATATTTATTCAAATCTTTGTTCAATATGGTACAGCATCTGACCATTACCATGAAAGACATTCTTTAAGTTCTTGATTCTGCTCTTTTACATAGTCTTTGAGAAAGGAATACACTAATGAAGACCACAATACTTGGGATGTGGAAAAATTTTTTAAACATAAAAATCTGCTGTTAAATTTCTCTTCCTAATACAATTATTTCCACAAATTTCAAAGATAGGACCCTTGGCTTGTTAAAAAGTACTTAAAGGCCACACAAGGTCAATGATACATTTCTCAAGTGACAGCAGCCCATAGTCATATGAAACCTACTATATGCACACCACTCAGTGCTCTTGGTGGAGTCTTCCATGGGGTTTTCCACAACCTGGGCACGGTTAACATTTTGGTCCAGGTAATTTGTTGTGGGGAGCTACTTGGTGTATCAGAGAATGTTTGGCAGAATTCCTGGGCTCTAAACACTGGATGCCAACATCTACCCCTGCTTCCAATTTTAACAACACAAAATGTTTCCAAATACTTCTAAATGCCGCTGGGGTACAAATGCAACCTGGTTGGGAAACTCTGAACTAGACCAAGAAGGACACTGTACTAGACAATATATGATCCAGAGAATGACCCTAGGATCAGCACACCAGGAACAGCTTCTCTAGTCTCAGATTTTGCCTTCTCTATACGCAAAGTGTACAATGTGTAATACTCTTTATTTGAATATCAAAAACAAATACTACTACACTATGATGGTAGAGTTAAGAATATCATCTCCAGAGGAGGAAATATGAAAGGGAAGGTGGACACAATAACATTCTAGGATGTTCTTCATATTCTCTACAGCCTTGTCCAACAGAACTTTCTGGAATAATGTCTGAGCATGCACTGTACAATACAGTAACTCCAGTCACATGAAATAAGCACTTGAAAGGTGACTACTATGACTACAAAACTGAATTTTCTTTCTCTTCCCCTAGGTGCCGGGGATTGAACCAGGGTCTCGTATATACTAGGCAAGCTATATCCCCAGCCTGGAAGTGAATTCTTCATTTTACTTAATTGAAATAGCTACCTATGGCCGGGCGCGGTGGCGCACACCTGTAATCCAAGCGACTTGGGAGGCTGAGTCAGGAGGATTGTGAGTTCAAAGCCAGCCTCAGCAACTTAGCGAGGCCTAAGCAACTCAGTGAGACCCTGTCTCTAAATAAAAGACAAAATAGGGCTGGGGATGTGGCTCAGTGGCCAAGTGCACCTGAGTTCAATCCCTGGTTCCAAAAAAAAAAAAGAAATAACTACCTACCATACAGCACAGTATAGTCCTACATACATATGGGTGAAGGTTTTACCTATGTAAAATCTAAAATTATGTACACTCAAGATTCATTCCCTTCTGTTCTATTTCAATTTAATTAATTAGTTTTTGCTTTACAACAGTTGTAGCAAGATTCTAAAGTGCCTTTGAGACAGTGCCTCAGGAAACCAGAGGTCATCAGGGCTCATCTCTCTCAATCTGAATCAGATCAGACTCTGCTGCAAAGCCTCAGGGAGATACTGAGTCACATGGAGCCCTCAGCCTCAATTTCTTCTACATTCTCAATGCAGTTAAATATTGCCTCTACCCACTCTTATTTTTCCTCCAAAGAGAAAATTTAGCAATGTTGATTCTGTTGTTTTGCCTAGTGTGCCAAAAGGTATAAACTAATAAGAACCACAATACTGCCTGGTGCAGTGGGGCATGCCTGTAATCCCAATGGCTCAGGAGGCTGAGGCTGGAGGATCAAGAGTTCAAAGCCAGTCTCAGCAAAAGGGAGGCTCTAAAGCAACTCAATGAGACCCTGTCTCTAAATAAAATACAAAATAGGGCTGGGGATGTGGCTCAGTGGTCTAGTGCCCCAAGTTCAATCCTGCACCCTCCCCCACCAAAAAAAAAAAAGAACCATAATATATGGAAATGAAAGAAACCTGATGAAAGCAAAGGCTGAACAAATATGGGGAGGTATTTAATTCTCTTGCCAAGTTCCCCAGTCAGACCCCCTGTGGAGTTACTGACATGCTTTTATATTCCTTGAGGAATCATTTCAGTCTTAAAATCTGGTACAATTTCTGACCATTAAGTATGAAAGACATTTTTCAAGTTTCACCTGGATTCTATGCCTCATTAGCAGAAAGAAACATGCCCTACTCCTACCTCCAGAAAGCAGGACTTACATGAGGCACTGAGTGACATCCGCATGGCCAGCCTGTGAAGACCTGTGTTACAGGGGTGCCCTCCTTTACCTGACCCAAGGACCAATGTGCTGGATTATAAATCTTTATCTTGCTGGTGCTAGCTAAAAGCTGCGAAATCTCAATAGGAGATTTAATAATAACCACCTGTGAGATTTGGACTACAGCTCCCATGGGGTGAGTTCATAGGGTTTTCTGGGAAGACCTCTAGGAAAGGGCTAGCCCTGACAGTTCATACATAGGACATGGTACTGCAAACCTCTTCCACACCAAAGCTTCAATTCTAGTCTAGAAAGGACATGAGAAAGGTGTGGTCAGGCCAGTGCTACCTCCTCCAATGTTTCACTCACACAAAGGAAACCCAGTAGACATGAGCGAACCCCCAAATCCACCACTGTGGTTCTTTCTAATGTCATGTGCTCTGTGCAAGTGCTTCTAAAATATCCATTGCTTAGAGCTAGTTCTTCAATTTCCCATTCCCTAAGGACCAGTATTTTTATTCAAACTCTTCACAATCCTTTCAAAACCCCACCTTGACAATTTTTTTCAATAATGACCTTTGTCATCTCTGTTTTCTTTCAGAGGTTCTTAAGATCTGCAACCCCTTCTAAAGTTTCATGCAATATTGTGTAGTTGTAGATGTATTTCTGGGAGGGAGTTCATAACTTTCATTGGGTTCTGAGTGATCCAGAACCCTAAAAAGTTTATACCATTTTACATATCTTAAAATTCTTTACCTGTTTACCTAGACAAACCAAAAAAGATCACTCCTCCATCAATCAGTTATGCTTCAAAATTTCAAAGTGTTGGGATTTGCAAGTCACTGAGAAGGTCCACCCATCACTTCTCCCTAGAGACCACTGTGGGAAGCCGCCTGGATTAACTGCTGGAGGATGAGACCTCAGCTATCCCAGTTGCCAGAACTGAGGTCCCAGATGTGAATGGGGCCATCTGGGTCATCCTGACCCAGTCAAAGCTGACCCAGACCTAAAGAATCACCTAGATAACTCATGAAATTATGAGAAAGGATAAATTATTTTCAAAAGTCATTAAGTCTGGAGCTATCTGCTACACAATGAAAATTAATAGCAAGTATTAAGTGACAAAGAAAAAATGCAAGGGCCAAAAAAAAAAAATATATATATATGTATATATGCATGCTAAGAGATTCTAATATTTGGTATAATGATCCTGGTACCCTTGACTTGGCCATTTTTCCCAGTTCCAATGGAAAATTTCTAGGTGAGATTCCATGACGGAGGCCACAAAAGTTAAACCTCAAGACATATTCTGCTTGAGTTCTCTCTGTCCTTTCAAAAGCTTCTTCAATGGATGAGCTTAAAAAACTTTACTGTTTATGAATGCTACTTACTTTAAGTAGTTCATACATATAAAACCGGATATCAAAGTCTGTCAGGATCTGGTAGAGTTGCTGAAACAGATTTCAGAAAACAAAGTTTATTAAGTCTCACTGCATCTTGTCATCCTAAGTGTCAGTCATACTCTGCAAACTGAGTGCTTAATTTACTAAGGAACTCCACAGACATTTTACTACCTGATTTGGAATAAATGTAAAGATGAGGAGTGATAGTAGAAATATTTCAATCTTCAAAAGAGACCAGAAAAACAAAAAACAAAAGGAATTCCAGGGGAGGAAAACAGTTAAGCCAACTTAGATCTTTGGTTATTTAATGCTCCATGATTTTTAAAAGCACAGTTACTTTATTATGAAGTCTATGTAGTCCAACTGTCCTCGTATTCTTGCTGCATATTAATCAAACAAACCCCCTGCAGCACCACAGTGACCTCTGGAAAACTGAGTTCTGAAGAACTTCATCAGCTGATGGCATAGTTGTTAATATTGGACTGTTTATGAAAGAAACTTGAGGACAATGAGTTGCTCCTCCATTTGGAGATGGCAAAAAAAAAAGACTTCAAAAATCCCTGCTGGCCCACCAAATCAATTCCAGGCTTGAAAAGAATGTTTCACAAGCAATAACTGATGTTTTATGGGTAAGAAAAAAAAGGAGTGGAATAAGGCACTAAAAAGGAAAAGATGGAGTGCCAAAAATTATCACAGGCCAAAAGACACACAGATGAAAACTTTCATTACCAATATCCAAAGACCCACCCACTGGAGTTCTAAAAACATTTCTACACCTAAGAGTCAGAGCACAGGATTTATTAAAAGTATCATAAATTCTTGTCAAAAACTATACTATTATCTTTGATATTCAATCAATTCCGAGTAAATCTCTTTTCCCATCAATCTACACAGCAATTTCTATAAAACTTAACCAAATGCCTTTATTAAGCTTCTCTTATTCCTTCACTAGAAGACGGACCCAAGCAGTGTAGGGATCTCTCCAAGGAACACAGAACAATATATACAATGTAGCTGTGTAAAGGGGAAAGATAAGACCAAACATCTGCAAAATGATACAGAAGAAACTAATAAAAAGTTGTTTCATGATTATGTACACAGGAGAATAGGCCACACTCCTGCTTTCATTCCCCTTTTAGGTAAGAGTAACTCTCCCAGTTTAGTAAGAATATGTGACTTCATTAACCTCAGACGGCTGCTAGCTCAGGGCATGGCAGAGAATTAAAATGTACAGACCAGAACACTAGCAGTGTCCTAAGGCTGCTCCAGTGCTGGTGGCTGACCCTGGTTGGGGCTGAACTGCATTGGAGCAAAGTGACACAAATACGCCACTATTTTTGCTCAGGAGAGCTTCAGCTCCATAACAACCAAGCCGCAAGTTTTTGTTCTCCCCGCTGTTCTGCAAGGCAGGCTCCTCAGCCAGCACTCAGTCAACCAACAGCCAGGACGTGCAGGCACAGGCTTAAGACACCATCTCGGGTGTTAAGGAGATCACTCAGAGACTGTTCTAAACTGAAAGTCAGGTCAATAAATAGCCTGTGAAAGAGAAAAGATCAAATTCTCTAAGCTTTGCAAGGCTACAATGTTTTAATTCCAGAAAACCAATATGGACTATTTTATTTGGACTTTTATCTGAAAGGCCTTCCTCTCATATTATGTGGTATCTATACCAAGCATCTGTGTAATTAGCATTAAGTATAAAAATTAAATGTCCTTGGACTGCTGACATAGTGTTTCCAGTTATTCTATTCAAAACAAAAGATATCGGCTATGCAATAGTGCTTGGACCTAATATATCACAAAGTGCTGGATGACTGGCTGCAGTTCACCCCGCCTTCTCAGGAGCTCGGGGTAGGAAGACAACCAACTGTATTTGTAACATTTATCCTCCAGGGCCTAATTTGGGCCTCTCCCTAGTCCAGCCTTGCTTCCTCTAACTTTTGTAGCTCTGATCTCGATTCCATCTCCCAGGAGTCCCCTGTCTTTGACCACACAACCTGTGCTTGCTACCTCCACTCTTCCCTCTCCAGTGCCCCTCTCTTAACTTGTAACATCTAACCCATTCCATCTGATTTTTACAGAATGACAGTGGTCTCACCCTTCTCTGAACTCCCAGGCCATTTGTTCTCAATTTGTGGGGGTCACAGGACACTAACACCACCAATGTCCTCACTTGAGTGACTAAGAAATGGCAGTAATTCAAAGTTTTCAACGTAAATTTTCACTGTGCAAACATGAGGCTGCTCTTCAAGAGCCCCATGCCAGCATTTCCTGAGTATCATGCCTCACATGCATGATGTGGGGAGATGGGTACTGTAGCTGTTGGTGGTCACCAGTTTGGTGATTCAAGACCTCTGCACTCTCTCCACTCTCCCAGTATGTTGAGGGTCCACCCTACATCTGGGTACCACATGCATTTTCTCCACACTGAACTCTTCAACCATATTCTAAGTCCTTATATAGAACAACATATACTTTATCTACTCCACACCAAGTATGGTGGTTCTCTGCATGTTTTTATAATGCTCACTAGTCAGTGAAACTATCTTTCAAGAAATAGAAAAGTCCATAACAAATTCAAAAGGGAAACTCCAGAAGAACCACACTTTCCCTCCAGCTATGTGTAGAACACTATTAACCAACCAACTATAAAATACTGGCAAGAATACAGCTTTGCTCACATATTCATAGAGTAAGTGCCTTACCAAAAACAAAACAAGTCTACAATTCCTGGAGGATTATGAAGATACCAATGAAGAAACTATGCACTGGTCCCAATTTGGCTGCAAAGCCTCAAATCCACTGCTATTTCTCTAGAAATCAGTTCCACTACGGGACTACTCTAAAGGGCTCAAGGTGGCTGGGTGTGGGGGTACATGCCTATAATCCCAGCAACTCAGGAGGCCGAAACAGGAGGATCCCAAGTTTAAGGCTAGTCTTAGCAACTTAGCAAGACAAAAATTAAAAAGGCCTGGGGATATGGCTGAGTGGTAGAGTGCCTCTGGGTTCAATCCCCAGTACCACCACACAAAAGGGGAGTGCGCAGGTAGAAATTTTAATAAATCCCAAAATGTCTGAGGAAAAAAATGGGAGACCTGCAACTTGATCATCAGACTCAGGGCCTCCTGGGTCCAAAGTCACAGACACCCATGGAATGGCCACCAGTGGACCTCACTCACTCTTGCTGCCTATACAGGTAGCTCTCTTCAGATGCAGCTGTGTCATAACCAGCCAGATCAAGGCCCATTCCCAACAAATATCATTCGGGCAGCCTTTGTGCTTTATGAAGTCTTAGCCAACAGAGTACAGGCATTCCCTACACAACCCCAGAACTCCCAGGGCTGGCCACACAGGGCAGAGAGGGACTTAAAGTGAAAGTGAAAAAGGTGCTTAATGTCACAGTTACCAGTTTAGATACTACTAACATGTAACCCCCAAAATGTAGAAAACCAAGATCAACATTTCTAGAATTTAGGGAACTAGAACCAATCTGTAATGGAACAAACAAATAACCTAAAATCATCACTTATTTTCTTGAAGTCTTACAAGGAAATGACAAAACAATGTAATGACCTATAATTACAGTTCATTTCTTCCCCTGATCAACATATAAGGGAAAAAAGTAGCCAAGGTTATTGAAGAACCGAACTAACAAATGTGGTATAAAAAAGTGACCATGCATTATAGTCTCAAAGCAAACACCAACAGATTTCAAATAATCAACATTACACAGGCTGAACACCCTTTATCTGAAATCCTCAGTGTCAGAAATGTTTCAGAGTTCAGGTTTTGTAATGTTTGCACATGCATAATGAAGCACCTTTGGGATATTCAATTCTAACCATGAAATTCATTCATCTCATGTACACCTTACACAGAGATTATATTAAAAAGTAATTTTATACAATACTTTACATAATCTTGTGCACGAAACTGTTTCATGGTGATTTCAATTTTGCGCCGGTGGCATCACGTTTGTACTAAAAAAGTTCTAACCGATGGAATATTTCAGATTTTTGATTAAGGACGCTCACCTGCATAGACCATGTTCTCTAGACACAGTACCATGAAATTAGGAGGAATCAACAATAAAATAATTTTCTAAAAACAAAACAAAACAAACAAACAAAAACTGGATTCTGAACCCCAAACATACAGCTAGAAAGGACATTACTAGAATGATTATGGTGAAATTTTGAATACAAACTCTATATTGGATGGCATTATCATATAAATATTAAATTTCTTTTCCTTTTTTTTTTTTTTTTGCAGTGCTGGGGATTGAACCCAGGGCCATGTGCTTACAAGGCAAGCACTTCACCAACTGAGCTATATCCCCAGCCCTAAATATCAAATTTCTTGGGAGTACAAATGACACTGTGGTTATGTAGAAGAATCACTTGGTTCCAGTGCTGACATCTTCAGGAGTGGAGTATCATGATGATACTTCTTCATCTGTAGCTTCAAGATGACTCAGCAAAAAGACAGAGATAGAAAGAGGAGGGAGGAAGAAAAATAATTGCAAATGTGGCAAAATAAAATTTCAAAAGTAAAAGGTCTAGGAGGTAAAACCCAAATCCTCAAATTTGGAATTTGCATTTCTAATTTGAAAACTACCTACAAGTAGAGTTCTACAACCATGGAATGCATCTAAAATGGTGCTTGAAGTTGTAGAAACTTAAGCACGTGTATTATCAATCAAGAAAAATAGAAGTAAATCAAATGAGTTGACTCTAACACAAGCAGTCAGGGAAAAACCAGTCAAAGTACAAGAAAACTGAAGGAAGAATTAAGACAGGAGAAGAAACAGAATGAAATACCAAAAAGTAACAAGAATAACAGGTAAACAATAAATCCAAAGGCTGGTTCTTTGAAAAAACAAAAATTATGGCATTTGCAGGTAAATGGATAGAACTGGAGAATATCATGCTAAGTGAAATAAGTCAATCCCCAAAAACCAAAGGCCGAATGTTTTCTCTGAGAAGCATATTTTGATACATGATGGGGGGGCATAAGGTGAAGAATGAAGGAAAACTGGACTGTGCAGAGGGAAATGAGGGGAAGGGAAGGGGTGGGGAAGGAAAGTTGGTGAATGTGACAAACATTATTACCCTATGTACATGTAAGATTACATGAATGGCGTGACTCTACACCATGTACATCCAAAGAAATGAAAAGTGGTACCCCATTTGTGTACAATGAATCGAAATGCATTTGCTATCATGTATAACTAAACAGAACAAAAAAAAAATTAAAACTTTAAAAACCTAGTTCTTTGAAAGGGTAAGAGATACCTAGCAAGGCTTATCTAAAAATGTTTAAAACGGGAATAAAGGCATGGATAATGTTTAAAATGTAAAGGAAAGCCTAACTACAGATAGAGTTTTTAAGTCTTAAGGAGAATTTTATCAACAACTTCATGACAATAAACTTTAAAATGATTAACTTTAGAAATATTATCCAGACTGTGAAGAGACAGAAAACCTGGGAGACTTTAATCTATATTTCTTTTTTTTTAAATATATTTTTTAGATGTTGATAGACCTTTATTTTATTCATTTATTTATATGTGGTACTGAGAATCGAACCCAGTGCCTTACACATGCTAGGCAAGTGCTCTACCACTGAGCCACAAGCCCAGGCCAACCTATATTTCTTAAAGGAAACTATAGTCCAAAATTTTCCTCCCACCCCTGACAAACATCTACCCAGATTTACCTTTCTTATATGTACTTTCAGAGATTAAAATAAGAACAAGCCACTCAATTTATAAGTTAGTATAACTTTGATACAAAATAAGGACTTTAACAATAAAAGGAAATTAAATTACTAATTGTGCCAATAAAAACTACTGAAAACAATGGGCTGCAGTCCTCCTCCCCCTCACTGGAGATTGAACCCAGGACCCAATATAGTCATGCTAGGCAAATGCTCTACCACTGAGCTGCATCCTCAGCTGCCATCACCATAGTTTATCCTGTTATTATGCCAGTGACAAACTCTCTAGGTGATACCTTAAAAGCAATTGTCAATATCCTTTACAGTTAAAACAAAAAGATAAAAAGTAGAAGCAGATTTTCCAAGTCAGACAGACCCAGGACAAAAAAAAGTCTGAAGGACATTAGGACATGAAACCAACTGACTATCATGTTTGTGGCCTGTCATACTATTTGGGAAAAGAAGTAATTCTCCTGCCATATTTGCTCTTCCAAAATACACATCTACTACCTGATATTTAATAATCTTGTAAGTGGACTAAAATATCATGACTTGAACATTCGAGGAGATCTCCAGTTAAACTTGACTAACACTTCAGCTTCTGTCTGAAACTCCTTAACAATCAAAGGAGTGGGGGAATAACAGTAAAATGAGAGGTAACTCTCAAGAACTCAGAGGAAGAGACAGCACTCCAAAGCTAGAAAATATGTCCAGCTAATTCTGCAGACCCAAAACCTGAAAATTCTGCCAACAGTGAAGAAGGTCCAGAAGCATAAAACTTCAAACTGAAGAACTACAGAAAGGCTCAGGCTGAAACAGAGTAAACTAAGTTGAAAATAGAAAACAGGTTTAAACGACCACACTGGAAACAAGGCATTAAGTGAGAGTCTGTAACACCCGCCACGGTTTTCCTCAACTGGAGAATACTAAAATGCCAGCAGATGCAGGGCTGAGCTGTGTCCTGCAGAGAGAAGCTGACTGCTTTTCAGAGCATTACTCCAAACCATGAACCATGACATTTCAAACAATTATCACAGAGACAAATAAGACACTCACAAAACAATCTGGAAGAAAAATAGAGAACAGGTATGAAGAAAATAAAAGCTATTACATAAAACATATAAGAACAAGGCACTATTTTTAAAAGTTCAGAAACTGAAATGGACCTCTAAGATATGAAATCTAACATTTGAATGAGTTTTAGAAAGTGAGAACAAAGAAGAAAGGGGATAAAAATCAAAGAACATTAAAAATATTTTCCCAGAATGAAGAACATGAATTTTTAGATTGAAAAAACCCAGCAAGTATCCAGAACAAAAGATGAAAAGAACTCACAGGAAGGCACATCATTGTGAGATTTCAGAAGACTGGGAATGAAGAGAATATCCTAAAAGCTTCAAGGAACAAAAAAGTCATGTAAGATAAAACTGGAATGGCTTTAGTGGTAATACTGGAACAATCTCTTCAAAACAGAAGAAATTCTGAATTTCAATCTAGAATTCTTTATCCTAGCAAATACACAAACCGGGAGGATAAATTAAAGATGTTTTCAGAGATGCATGCCTCAAAAAAAAGAGGAAAAAAAGAAAGATTCCAATAGATTCCAATGACCCTTTAAAGAAGGCTATTAGAGAATGCACATCTTCTTCCAAACACTCCAGGCTGAAGATCCCAAGAAATACAATTTCCCAGGGAATGAGAATTCCTGCTAACTGATCTCCATGTTGTTACATCAACCAGGAAGACAGATGTCCCTTTTTAAGAAACACAAAATGCTGCTGTGAAATTTTATATGTATGACCAGACAGCTGGTAAAACTCATTAATAAAGCACAGGTATTTAAACGAAGGGAGCTACACTATGATGATGCATTGTGGGCAGTTCTTAAATATCAGCTTTAGGAAACGATTTTATTAAAGCCTGTCTGGCACTCTAGGGACAGGCATACACATTCCCACTCACACACCGCGATAACCCTGGGTGAGTCACAGGATCGCCTGCATGGCACAGTCCTCTACCAGCCAAACACAGCTGCTACTGGATGGTAGAAATCCACCATCCCTCCTCTGCTTTTTTTTTTTGTAACAAGGTCTCAACTATGTTGTCAAGCTGGTCTCAAAACTAGGGATTCTCCTTCTCAGTCTCCCAAGTAGCTGGAAATACAGGTGAGTATTACCATGCCCAGCTTACATCCCACTTTTTTAGAGTTCCTTAAAGATTTCAACTGTAAGGAGCCAATTAAACAGGAATATTTGTACCTATGGAAAATGCTATACTGTATATAAAACTTGCTACTTACTGCTTTACAACTGAAAATTTTTTTCGCTTTTTATTTTCCATTAACCTTACTTTAGTTACCTAAGAAAAATGTGTGGTTAAGTTTCTTTTCTTTTCACTCAAAGCACCACTCCTAGTAGCAGGACCTTTATTGGTTGACTTGGTTGTCTTCAGCTTCTATAGCAACAAAATAATGTCTCTGATTCACTGCCACAGTACAATCACCTCAAGTCCTTTAAATGATGAAAATCAGCACCAATATCTTGGTATATTTTTCAAATTATGCTCTAAAAATGGGTTTCTCCCACTATGCCTAACTCCAAAAGTCTCATCAGAAGTTTGTTTTTGAACAATAAGAACAAATTCATGAAAAAAGTTTAAAACCGTGCTTTTAAAAGAACATTTTTAAAGTCTAAATTAATACACATTACAAATATAAGAAAATATAAATACCCGCTGCCAGGGCTCTTCTAAAGCAGTGACTCCTAACTAGGTTTTCAGTACGAACTGCTTGTTCTGTGTATGAACACAGTCATCATTTTACATCTCTAATTCAATATACCACCTTCTTCCCCAAGGGCCCTAAATCACTTTTCCCCTTCCTATCAGCAATGTAAGATTTCTTATGAAAATCAAAGTAACATCCACATAAAACTACCTGTCTAAAACAGAAGCATCAGTTAGACCCAGATGGGTACTATACTCTCAGAATAAGCAAGGCAAAGGTGATAACTTACTTCACCAAATCCAAGAACCCAGTACTTTCTGCACCTTGTATTCATGCTGTACAGAATCCAATCTGCTATTCCTACTCCCATAGGACATCCCTGGCACCTCTGTGTTCTGGAGTCCCAGCAGTACTCATATCACCTCTTCACCCTCCCTCGACCCTACACCAGAAAGAAACGGACACGTACCTTAAAATCTGTATTATTGATATATTCAAATACCAAAGCTGGTGTCTTTGACTGTAAGAGAGAATATTAATGCTTTTTAGGAATTTAGACAGTAATGAATTTATTATTGCCATAGCAGTTCATTCCTAAATTCCATTTAAAAGGAAAAGGGATTCACTCCTCAAGGATGGTGTGTTAAAAAATATTTTCTTAAATTTTTATGATGCCTGGAATTTGTCTCAAAATAAAGGTGTGATGGAATGTGGGAGAAGTGGGTATAGAAGAAACAAGGTTGGCCACCCTTAGCTCAAGTTGGGTGATGTGTGCAGAAGGGTCATCATGTTATTCACTTTACTTTTGTAAATGACTGAAAATTTTTCATACTAAAAAGTTTTTTGAAGGAAGGTGTTTTACCACCTGTCAATGATTTTATGAAGATTTACACCCTGCAATATTCCCATTTGCCAACTACAATAGGAGTGACATATTTCATCTACGTTTAGCAAGCAAGATGTACTTAACAGAATTTTCATAGGTCTTGGGAAACTACTACAGGTTTTTTCAGGGTCCAAAAAAGAAAATGCAATTATCTGTGAAACTATCAATAAGTTACCTTGTGAAATTACTGCCTCAGAGACCATTAGAGCATCTCACCTTAGAAGACAATGTTCCCCCCAAATCATATTTAATCAAAATTTTTAAAGCACCATAATCTTTAATGCACTAAGTATAAAATGTCTATGTCCTTATGAAGTCCAGATTTTCAAATGTCGGAAGTCAAATAATGCTAATGGCTGTAATACATTTTCAAAATTGTGAGAAAAGCAGAGGCTTAAAGGGTTATAGAAACAACACTGACAAAAAAAATCATCTTGGAAATCTTCATTGCTGACAACATTTGCTTAAGGACTAGGTGAAAGATACCTAGGAAATAGGGCACAGTGCATGCATGCAGGTCATTGCCAGGGCAATGCAGAGCTCAAGCAGCAGCTGTGAACAAATGATTTTTCACTGGTACCAAATTATAAAGATTTCAAGACCACCAGAACTCTCTATGGACTCTGGACTAAGTTGGACCCTCTCAAATAGGGGATAAGGATTCCCTAATGATTTTCATCTATTCCAATTTGTTTTATGTAGTAGTAAAACACACATACCCTTTAAGAAATTACAAAAATACTGTCAAGTAAAATTCAGTCAAGTAATGCTGAATTCTGTTAATTTTTTTTAAAAAGATGCTCCTGGCAAATTATGAAATATCACTGGTTCATATTTTAAAGTCTTCTAAAACCTACATTTTCATGTATGTATTCTTTATAAATAGACTTTTTTGTCTTAAAGAAGAGATATTTCCTTGTCCTTTATTCTTAATACGTCCTTAGTTGTTGATGGACCTTTATTTTATTCACTTATTTATATATGGTGCTGAGAATTGAACCCAGTGTCTCACATATGCTAGGCAAGTGCTCTACCACTGAGACAAAACCCCAGTTCCACAACACTCACTTTTAATGCAGGCCATTTTCAAACATTAGGCAGCCCAGGGCTAGTCTTTACTCAATCAGTCTGAATTTGGCAGGCTGGGATATGTGCATGTACACATATATGCAAAAAAAATTTTTTTGGTGTACTAGGGATCAAATCCAGGGTCTCACAGATACTAGCCAAGTGCTCTACCACTGAGTTACACTACCAGTTCTTAAATTTTTCTTGCCGGGCGTGGTGGCGCACACCTGTAATCCCAGCACTTGGGAGGCTGAGGCAGGAGGATCACGAGTTCAAAGCCAGCCTCAGCAACTTAGCAAGGCCCTAAGTAACTCAGTGAGACCCTGTCTCTAAATAAAATACAAAATAGGGCTGGGGATGTGGCTCGGTGGCCAAGTGCCCCTAGGTTCAATCCCCAGTACCAAAAAAAAAATAAAAAAAAAAAAATTTTCTTTTTTTTCTTTTTTCTTTCTTTCTTTTTTTTTTTTGAGATAGTGTGTAAGTTGCCTGGGTAGGCTTCAAATCTGTGACTCTTCTGCCTCAGGATTCCAAGGCTCTGGGATTGTAGGCATGCAACACCATGTCCAGCAGGATAGAATATATTTTGAATGACAATAAGATACACTCTGGCATACAACCATCCCTTCCTGGTCTTTTCAGGGTCCACAAGAAAAAAGTCATTCTTTACTCATTAACAATACTGTGTAAACTTGGGCAGGTTATTTAACTTCTGCAGACTTTAGTATTTTCACTGTAGAGTATGGACAATGACAGCACCTACTCTTCTGGACTGTGGGAGGATTAATGATGCAATATAGTTAAACCCTCTGAATAGGGCCTGGCCTGCAATAAGCACTCAATACATATTAGCTACACCACCGTGAGGTGTCTTTAGTGGACAGAAGCAAAGACCTACTTCTTAAATAAACAAACAGAAAACTACCATGGAGAAAAATGGAAATAATTGGGGTAGAGATGAGAAATGGTATAAAAGTATGTGTGTGTGTGGGGGGGGGGGGGGGAGCAGGGGAGTATCTCTTAAGGTTAAGTTACTCCCCAAGGAGAAAAAACAAAATTAAACAGCACATCTAAAAAAGCTAAAAATAAAAGCATTTTACCAAAACAATTTCAGTTGTTAAAATTTTTTTTCTAAGCTTTATCTGTACATACAATGTGAGCCCTAATGGTGGATGTGGAATTAAAGACTAGCATGAGATATAGCAGGCTTCTTGACCTCAAGGGGTTGGTAGGCTGTGACCTGCTCAGCTCTACATGCCAGGTGTCCACATTGAGATACTCCAGTTTTTCCTTGTATAAATCCAGATTTTCAAATGTCAGGCTTACTAAGTGAAGTAAGATAATGCAAACTTGCAGTAACAAGTGTTCAAAAACAGGACAAAAGCAGAGGCTTTTACGGGAGATACACAGCAAACATTTGTGGGCTAAATCAAAATAATGAGGTAACAACATGGGACCAGGGTTCTTCTTCATACCCTTTTAGATTCTATAAAAGTAGTGGTGGCTACCTTATCACTGGGCCATCATGATTTCTCTCTGGTGTTCAAAACCATTCAGTAGTAAATATACTGTGCACCTTAATTGAGGCTCTGTGTGTTCAACAGCCCTCCACCCTTCAGTTCATGACACACTCAGCCATCAGGCACTTACCACAGGGTCCTTTACAGTATCAATCAGCTTAATGATATTTGTTCCACCACGAAGGTTCTCCAGAATCTTAACCTCACGTTTTATCTTCTTTTTCTTCACTGGCTTAAATACACAAGAGTAATCGAAGTAAGACTCCTTTTGAAGTTAGTGTAATAAATACAACTTTAAAACAATGTAAGCTAATCACACAGTTCATACGCTACCTTATGGACTAGGCTCTGTTAAGCAGCATGCCTGAATCAGAAGAGAAAAACTGAGACAAAATGGGCTTGCCCACAAGAACCTTCAATGTTAAGTTAAATAATTTACAGACTTGTATTATTTATGTGTATTATTTATGTAGTTTCATCTACAACCCTTAAAATTTTTGAACACTCATGTCACACTTCAAAAAATAAAATGTTTACTAGATAACTGTCAAATGGAAAGTGTTTAAGCTCTGATCAGCTGTATATCAGGATTCACAAATGGAAAAACAAACAAAATGGTGCTCTTATGAGTTACATGTAATTTTGTTTTCCAGGAATGAAGACCAGTTCACTGACATCAAGTTACAAACTTGATTCCCAGCTGCTGGCTCCCACTTCCTGTTGCCACTCCCATTTCCTTAATATCTAGAATCTGAAATCAGCACAGAGCCAGTAACATTTCCCAAATGATCCCATTCCTAAAGAAAGATGTTGGATCAGCAAAGGAGAAAAATGATTGGATAAGCAATGATTAAAAACCTTTGCTATCTGCTAAGCTATCAAACTGCTAGATAGAAAAATCAAAGACTTTAATTAGAAATACTCTCATTACACATACCATTTCCTGTCTTAAATGGGCCAAAGAATTTGAAAACTAAAAGCAGTTCTGAAAAAATAAGTGTATCACATTCAAATAAGCTTTATAAGGCACTTAGAATAGTGATTGGCACATAGTAAGCACTCCATAACTCTTAGCACTATTATTTTCAAATTATTAGGTAGTAATAAATATAAACCTCACAAAACCTTTATGCAGTAGTAGAGTCAGCAGAGTGGAGCTATCTGCCCAAGGACACAGCTAACAGTAGAGTGGGGCCAGGAATCAAATCTGGGCAGTCTGACTCTGTATGCCAGTCTTCCAAGCATGGCTAAGGGGAAAAATACCTAAGGAAAAGGAGCTTTACATCACTGAAACACTGCTACAATAGCATAGGTAATTACAGGCCAGTGGGTCTGGCATGAAATGATAAAACAAGAACTAAAAAGCCTGCAGGGGTTGGGGAACAGTAACACAGCCATATTCCAGAGACCATCATCTTTTTTTTTCTTCCTTTTTTTTGTACTAGGACTTGAACCAGGGGCACTGGTTCATTGAGTCATATCTCCAGTCCTTTTTAAATTTTTTATTTTGAGACAGGGCCTTGCTAAGTTGCAGAAAAGACCATTATCTTTTGTTGATCCCTGCGATACAGCTCTGAACAATTAACAAAACAGGAAAGGAGAAGACTATGAAACGCAGCACCTGCACTCCAGCTGCATCCTTGCAATTCAGCTGTCAATGACAATGTCACTCTCCACTTTGCCAGGGTTCGCAGTACAGCAGGTCTCGCTGCTGTGTCTCTTTCCCTTCTCCACTTAGGAACTTTATTCCTTAGTCTCCTTTTCATAATTAGGAACCTCCTTGTTTTTGGAAAGTGAAGTATCATACAATTTGATAAAACAAAAACAAAACCAGCCAGGGAAGGACATACTACATAATAACTAGCCTGTAGGCTTCAAAAATGTCAATGTCATGATATGGACTGAGCAATTGTTTCCAGATATGAAAGACAGGACAACTGAGTGTAACACATGATCTGAAATTTTCTTTTGTTATAAAGGCATACCTGCAAATGTTAATAAGGCTTTAGATTAGCTAGAAGCACTGAATTAACGTTAACTTCTGACTTTTGAGCATGGAAGCCTGGGCAAGAAATTGTCCTTGTTTTTAAAGAAATACACACTGAAGTAGTGAGGGATGACTACAATTTACTCGCAAGCACTTCAGAGAAATATATAAATATGGTGTATATATATGTACATATACATGCAAATATATGCATATACATGGTATGTATATGAAGAGAAAAGGATAAAACATTAACATTTGAGAAACTAAAAGATACATGGGGATTCTTGCAACTTTTCTGAAATTCTAAAATTATGTCATGAAGTTAAAAGAAAAATAAAAGCTGGCTATCTTGTATGTATACAATCAGCCAATGCTATCCATGTACTGAATAACTTTCAATGTGAGAAAATTCAAGAGTTATCATCCACGACTGGAAAGTAGTTACAGATCTGTGAGAATGGTAACAGAGGGGGAAAGAGACCCACAGCCTGAAGCCTATTTACAACAAACTCTTCATCTACTAAGAGCATCCTTAACTCTTCACAGGGGTAATCCTCTAAATAAGTCGTCTTTATGAAGCTGCCCCACATAAAGCCTTCCATTGCTCTCCTGTTACTCAGCTATAGGTCAGGCAGGTACATGGTTCCTGGACAACCAGGTTAAGATCAAGCTGTCCTTCAACACATCTACAGGCAACTCAAAGAGCAACTGAAGCCTATTTTGTTGCCCAAATGTCACTTGTCCAATAACTAGAGATTCAGAATGGCAGGGCAATTCTAAAGTGCCACAATTGAGCGTAGCAGTTAGAGTCCTCATATGCTGACAAAAGACCAAACAGTTCCACAAAGGAAAGTGACCTGCAGTCCAGGACACTTCCCTCCAACACACCAAGAACAGGCTCCAGGCAGCTCTCTTTAGCCTGTGTGTTCCTCCAAACCTGAGTAAATCAGAGTGAAAGTAATCATTTTAATTCTGCAAATGGAATCAGAGAGAAAAAGTCAGGATTTATGAGGGAGGCTCATTAACATCCTAAAAAGAAGATAAACTACTATAAGTTTAACAGAAATAAAGATGCTTTGAATCTCCTGTCTGGAGTTTACACCCATTTACTACCAGTCATACAAAAATGCAGAAAACACATAATTTCCAAAGAGATCTCATAATTTCATCTTGTATGCAATACAAAAAATCTCTCATCTAGGGTTCATTTACATCAATTCAGAGAATACCTATTGAAAAGATTCAAACTGAATTAGCTTAGCTATTTTCTTTTTTTTTTTTAAAGTCCAGCCAGGTGCACTAGTGAACACCTATAATCCCAGAGGCTCAGGAGGGTTAGGCAGGAGGATCTCAAGTTCAAAGTCAGCCTCAGCAACTGAGCAAGGCCCTGTCTCCAAATAAAAAATAAAAAGGACTGGGGATATGACTCAGTGGTTAATAAGAACTCCTGGGTTCAAACCCTGGTACCATAAAACAAAAACCCCAAGAAAAACAAAAAACCTCGAAGTCCGTTAAAGCAGTAAAAAGTTAAAAAGAGAAATTAAAGTCCTAAATCAAATTTCAACAATAAATAAATTTTGGCACCCAGAGAAAATAGTTAAATGGAAAGAAACATTAAAAATTTTCTGTGCATGAGCTCTGAAAACAAAAAAAGAAAGTAAAGAAGGAGAAAAGGGGAAAAAGGAAAAGGAAAGAATCCTTCCAGAAGATTTACCAATGTGGTAATCAGCTCTTGCTATTTGGGAGAACCTTATTCAAAGTAATACAATAATAAAGCAATTTTTTCTTTCTCATATTCAAAAAACTTCAAACAAAATGTAAGCTTAGTGTCAGGCTGCTTAGATAAGAGTTAACAAAATCAGTAATCTGCCCTGTTTATTTACCCAGTTTTTTTGTTTGTTTTTGTTTTTTGTTACAAGAGGTTGAACCCAGGACACCTAACTACTAAGCCACATCCCCAGCCGTTTTTAAAATTTTGAGACAGGATCTCACTAAGTTGCTTTGGGCCTTGCTAAGTTGCTGAGGCTTGCTTTGAACTTCTGATCCTCTTGTGTCAGCCTCCTGAGTCACTGGGATTACAGGCATGCACAACTGCAATGGCACTTTTTCTTTCTTACTTTTTAGTACCAGGGATTGAACCCAGGGGCACTTAACCACCGAGCCACATCCCTAGCCCTTTTATATATTTTATTTTGAGACAGGGTCTCACTAAATTGCTGAGGCTGGTTTGGAATTTGCAATCCTCCTGTCTCAGTCTCCTGAGGAGTCACTAGAATCACAGGCATGCTCCACCACAACTGGCTTTTTTTTTTTTTTTTCTTTTAAAGACAGATTTGAGAAGGATTTAATTACTAACATTTAACTGCAATTCAACTTGCAAACTTACATCTACCCGAAAGTTATAAGAATTATGACCTCAATAAATTCCAAATATTGGCAGGCAAAGTCCCATTTAAATTTATTTCCTGGATTGATAAATTCAAGACAGGAAAAAAATAACCCATAACTTCCAAATCTGGGGTTACTATTCCACAATCAAACCAAGGAAGGCCCCAATAAGATATTAATTTTATCACCTGCATCAAACAATTACCATTGGTAATGGTTGCGAAGAATGAAGAAGGATGAAGTAAGGAACAAAGTTCAGCTTAATGGTATTTGTTTTATTACCTTGGTAGCATCTCTGAAACCCACTGTACTTGATCTAATTATAAATATCATCTGAGCAATCTTACATATTCACAGCAACTTCTCTATTTTTTCAAGTCTCATCATTACCATTACCAATTCCTTGAGGGTAACTAGTCTCACGATTAAAAAATATTTTTTGTTAATCTAAAAAGGAAAGGCATAAAATCAAAATGACAATGAGATACCATCTCACACCACTAGGATGGCTACTATAAAAACCAGAAAGTAACAACTGTTGGTGAGGATGTTGAGAAAATAGGAGCCTTTGTACACTGCTGCTGGGAAGGAATAGTCATTGAGGAAAATTCCTCAAGAAATTAAAAACAGAATTACCTTCTGATCCAGCAGTTCCAAAAGTGATATTCATACACCCGTGTTCAAAGCAGCATTATTCATAATAGCTAAAATGCGGAAGTAATCTAAGTGTCTGCTGATAACTGAACAGATAACATGTGATATACATATACAATAGGATATCATTCAGCCTTAAAAAGGAAAGATCTTCTGACATGTGCTACAACATGGATGAACTTGGGGACATTATGCTAACTGAAATAAGCTAGCCACAAAAAGATACTTAATAATTCCACTTACATGAAGAACTCAGGATATTCAAAATCATAGAGACCGAAAGTAGGAATGGCGGGTGTAGAAGCTGGGAAGGAGGAGGACTGGGCAACTAATGTTGAATGAACAGTTTCAGGTTTACAAGATGAAAAGAGTTTTGTGGACAGGTGGTGGTGATGGTTGCACAACATTATGAATGCATTTAATGCCACCCAACTGTATGCTTAAAATGGGTAAGATGGTACATTCTATATGCATTTTACCCCAATCAAAAAATCAGGGGGGTGAGAGGCAAATTAATCTCATCAAGTGGATGTTACAACCCTTTCTATTATTGTTTCTGCCTCTAAAACTATTCACTTGGTCCAACTGTAATGCTGTTATTACAACCATACTGTACTGCGCTCAGCGCCAGGCACTGTCTTCAGCAAATCCAATCCTCTGGCAAGAGTACTATTTAACAGTTTTTTCAGAGGACGCTGAGGCACAAAGAATTTAAATTGTACAACATCACAGAGCTTCTGAGTGTTCCCGCACATCTGAGTTCAGGCAATCTACTTCCTGGGCAGATTCTCTCAGGAAAGAAAAATATTTTGTAGATTATTAAAACACTATCATCTAGCTACTCATTTATCTATATTTCATATGATTCTCTTTCTTACAGATGAGAAAACTGTCAAAGGGCATAAATGAAGAAACTAGTCCTCCAAGTCTTCCACCTTCCTTGTATAACATGTCCTATACTGTATCATCCAGATTATGAGATGGCAGACCCTGAAATTAGGCTCTAAAAACCATCTAGAACACTGCTCCACACATGGGAATGAACACCCTTTATCAGGATATTCTTTTCACACATACTCACTTTCAAATAAGCTCTAATATACTAAAAGGATAAAACTACAAGCCCAAAAATCTGGCAAGTGATCACGATGACACTTGGAGAAAATGAATGGGTTAAAAAGTATAAAAACATTGCTTACTGAGGCTTCAAATGAAGACAGTAAAGCAGTATTTCCCTTACATATTAAACCTGTTGCTGGGAATGCTAATCATAGAGATCCCCTGCCTACAACTCTCTGGGTTTGCATCTATTCCACACTTCAACTAGCAACCCACCAAAGTAAAATACTTCCTTTAGAAAAATAACTTCAAAAATCATGAGAGATAATTTCATTTGATTTTAGTGAGTATTCTTCAATCCTTCCAGTATAGTTCAGTACATCAAGAAGTCAAATATTCAGCAAATGTTCTGTGTTCCTCACCTCTACCAAGACTAAATGACAGGTATGCAGAGTTCTACACCAAGTGCCTCTACCCACTAACTATGCAACTTTGAGCACATCACATCCTTTCCTTGGGTCGTAGTTTATCTTAAAAAAAAAAAAAAAAAAAAGACTTGGGTTCTAATGGTTTATTAAGCTCCTACACCCTGTGATTGTTTGACAAAGGATGACTACACTTTCCATCTGAAATCCATTTTAACCTTAATATTAGAAACAGCACTGACTAGTTCACACACAATTCTTAATGGTAATACTTTTAATATTACTAATATTTTAATGATACTGTTTTAACTATTTTAATACCATGAGACATTTGCGAAAACTAGAACTCACAAAAAATGTAAATACCACTAATGTGTTGCTTTACGGAGAGATCTTGTACACATGCCCAAATGAAGGGTAAAAACCCTAACCCCAAAGAAGGTAGAAAGAAAGAAGCAATCTATCAGCATGGAGAAAACATCATTTTGATATAACACAAAGGCTGCCAGTCACCATAAAGTTACTAACAAGGATCTACATGAATGCTATCTCCTGACAACACAAAATTTTTAAGAATTTGTAAATATAATAAACATATTTAAAACATTTTTATCCCACCATTCTCTGTTTTAAGTTCAAGAATTAATTTTTGTAGGAAAAAAATGGATAGCCCAGCTGTTTATAAAATAATACTATTAACAGGAAGCCTTATATGGGAATTTCCATGTCACAGTGTAGCACTGGTTCAAAAAGCTACACATTTGTATTTTAAAAATAGTGTTGCTCTTGACTTCTATTCAGGAAATAGCAGTTTAATTTGAAAGATCCCAAGGACCCCAAGAAGTGTTAAAATTCATACATACAGACAGTGCACACAAAATGCTAAAGTTTATCTAACTGATCAGATGTTTTGTTTCTGTGTACAGCTATCTAGGAGGTGCTACAAAGGAACTGAAGAATTAATTTTTCAGAATTAAAAGATGAAACCTCTGACACTGAAGTAGCTCTCTGCCCTGCTATATAAACCATTATCATTTTCCCTCTTCTTTTTCTCTTTCTCCTCAAAATAATCTCTTGCAGAAAAACATGTAACCTTTCTACTAACTGGGAAGTTTTAAGATTTTAGCCTCTGAATACCGCTTGAGGAGAGGCGGTAATTTTCTTCACCAGTTCCTCAATTCATAAAACCTCTTAATAGCCCCAATACACTTTGATCAATAATACTTAGACATCTTAGATGCAAATTAAATTAAATAAAATTTTTCAGAATCCAATGGTTCTCATAACTGGAAAGAAGGATGAAATGGTACTGGGTGAAAAAGGCAGCCAGTCCTCGAGGAATGTACCCTGTCTTAGTTACTCCATGCCCTCTCATACACTAAGTTCCTTCCAGCACTGAAACACAGCATGGGTATATGAAAAGGAAGCCTTTTCTATATTCCAAATTGAGGAGCTGATACTCTGCTAAGGACTTAATTTCCTATAACCAAACACCACAATGGGAAATATTAGTCATAACTTCACAGATAAAGACCATGTTCTTTCAGCCAGGTACATTGGTACATGACTGCAGGAGGCTGAGATGGGAGGATCACAAGTCTGAGGCCAGCCTCAGCAACTTAGTGAGGCCCTGAGAAACTTAAGTGAGACCCTATCTCAAAATAAAAAATAAAAAGGGCTGAGACGTAGCTAAGTGGTAAAGCACCCCAGGTTCAATTCTTAGTACCTCAAAATACACTACTACTTTGAATCTATTTTTAGTAACAAAACCACAATAATAACATTAGTGTGTTTCTTACCCTATGCTTCAAATAGGAATAAAATCTGGATAGAAATGCCACAGGGCTTTGAAAAACATAAACTCAAGTCTAGTTTTCACCAGCAGAAACATGATGATTCAGATTGTATTGAGGAAAGAAACAAGAAACATTTCACTAACCATAGCATCAAAGGCAAATCCTAAGTGTCATTTCAGGACGGTGGAAAGTGCTCAATGTAAGACCCACTGGGTACAGTGGCATACACTTGTAACCTCAGCTACTCGGGAGGCAGGAGAGTGCGAATGCCAGGCCAGCTGGGGCAACTTAGTGAGACCTTGTCTCGAAATTAAAAAGCCAGACATGGTGGCACATGTCTATAATCCCAACAGCTCAGCAGGGGACTGACGCAGGAGGATCCCAGGTTCAAAACGGACCTGAGCAACTTAGTGAGACCCTGCCTCAAAATAAAAAATAAAAAGGGTTGGGGATATAGCTCAGTGGCTAAGTACCCTTAAATTCAATCCCTAGTACCAAAAACCAAAACCAAAAACAAAACCCAAAACAAAATGGGGTAGGGAGTGGGGGTGGGGTGGGAGGACACTAGGGATGTAGTTTAGTGGTAGAGCACCTGGCCAGCATATGGAAGGTCCTGGATTCAATCCCTAGCACTAAAAAAGAAAAAGGAAAAGATCCTACAATCCAATGCTGAACTGCGCAGTAAGAGACATGAAGAAACAGGAAGAGTTCTGGTCAAGAGTCATTTCAATGTAATGATGTCAGGGAAGTTTCTTTGTGCCTAAGTCTCCCATTTATAAAAATAATATGTGGCAGTTTCCATACTAGGTTCCCTAAACATGTTAAGAATCTTTAGAACACAGGAAAATTTGTCTAGTAACTGTCCCTATGAAGTTCTTTGCAAGTATAACTGAAGAGCAATGTGATGCTTTCGTACATGAACACACTGTGTTTAAACATATACCTTAATGCTGTCCCTTTCATTAAAGTTCACAGGAAACTGCTCACTTATTTTTAAAATGCTGCCATTGCACAAAAGTTTAGGCATTTTTCTAGAATTGCTTTATTCATTCTTCTGAATGTACAGCAGTGGGAAGTGGCTACTCCTAACTTCAATTCGTGTTTGCTCATGATTGGAAGCAGCTTATATTAGGAACATTTATGCTTATGTACATAAAGGAATCATATAGCTTCCTTGGACTATGTAGTGAAAGAAAACATTCTTTATATATTTGTTTTACACATACATGCACACATAAAACATACACACAATTTGAGACCTTACAGATACAACTCACACTCAGAGAGGAGGGGAATCAAACTCTATCTTCAACATCATTTTCCCACTTTTCATCCCCAATGCTATGACAGCACAGGTTAACTTCAATTATCCCTCTGTACTGCATTTCTGCTCCTTTATCACTAGACTTGGACGGTGTTCAATGATGGCACCGATGATTTACAAAGTGTGTAAACCTGACCCCTCATATTATACAACTGCCCCAACACACAAGAGCAGCTTTTCAATCCCATATTCTTACTCCACAAAACCTCTCAAAATGATCATGGTGGAAATCATGTACGTGTAAAAGCACTCTTCAATCTTCTCTATCTTTCACTAAATGACATATGTGCATGTGTAAATGATCTGGCAAAAATAAGGACCCACCACAGATTCTAAGTATTACTTTTTAGTATACCCTGTAAAACATTATCAAACCTACACAATCAGTTACCTGAAGGAAAATTTACCTAATTCATGCTTATTAAGATCATGTCTTCATCTGAGAGATAACAAAAGGCATGTCATTATCAAACTGCTAAACCAGACATTAAAACAGTTTTTGTTCCAATTATTTTAGTGATTAGAAATGCACTCTTCAGTTGCTCCAAATTTTACTTTTACTAGCTGATAAGAAACAACGGTTCACTGGCTTCCTAACAAGGTTTCCCCTGCACTAATGGCTGACTCTATCCATTCCACCTGAAACTTTATTGCCAAAGAAGAAGAGATAAGTGATAACCCACTGAGGGAGTCTCTTTCTATTTGAACTTCAAACTTATCTCTGAAGCTACTTCAGTTTTTTACTTTTTTTTTTGAATAACTCAGAGCACCAAAAGTAACAAACAATGCTCACAGAGCCTTTGGATTGATGGAAATCTCCATTGAAAGACCTTCTTTCCTTTGAATACCTATTTATTCTGTGACAAATTGAACCCTTTTGGAATTTTGGTTTTGGGAACCAAAATTTCAGATCAAGAATGTTCCTGAACTAACATGCTCAGATTTGAGACTAGTCTGCATATTTTCTCAAAAGTTTACAGGAAAATGGGGTAGGAGGAGAAAAGGAGTGACATCCGACAAAAGATACATAAAATAATAGCTTGCACTGCTCATTCTAGAATGTGGCAGGAGCAGCTTATGTCCTTTTGACCTGAAGAAAAAATATTTGCAATGCCACTCATAGGACACTCACCTTGAGAATTTTTACAACGACTCTCTCATTGTTGGTGATGTTAATGGCCTCAAATACTTCGCTATACTTCCCCCGACCAAGTTTCCGAACCAGTTGGTAATCATCTTGATTACTGTGGAAGGCAAAAGACACAAATAAATGCCAGAACTTGTCATTAACCAAACCTATACCCACTATACACCCAGTGCAGGTCGTTTCCATTAATCAAACACTTGGAAGTGTCTATACATCACGCCACAGCTCATTCCCTAAATGAAAGCCATGGCATAAACCTGGCTCTCTTCACTCAGCAGAGCTCCCAACCTAACTGACCCTTCCTAGAGAGATGGGGGCAGGAAGGCAGGCCTCTTGAGCCAATCTAGGGGGTCCAGCAAAGCATCCACCCTGGTGGCCCGAAGGGTGCCCCCTCTTCCTGGGGCTCCACCAGCACCTGCCTATTCCACACCCTTAAGGCAGACAGTGCCTGCTTGGAGAATCTGGACGTTTTTAAAAATTTTCCTCCCACCCAGCCTCATTTCAGAAAACTAAAAAGGCAGCGAATTTTAATAGCTCAAGAGGACAGCTGTTGACTTCCCACCCCAGCAGAAACCCAAAAGTGTGAGGAGGAGGAAGAGCTGCTCCCTCTCCCCCAGGGTCTGGTCCTTGGACCCTACACCTCTCCTCGACCCCCGGGCCCCCCCACCCCAGCAAAAAAAGAAAAAAAAAATAGCATTCTCTGGGGACGAGTGGTGTGCAACCCCGGGGTACAGGGAGGTGGGCAGGGAAGGGGAAGATCAGGACATGTGCGAGAGGGGCGCCTGTGCCTCCCACCCTAGACCCGAGGCGGCGCCGGCCCACCGAGGGGCCGGCGGAGAGGCGGATCCCCCGGGTTCGAGTGCGGTTTGCGCCGGGGGGCGGGGGGCGGCGGCGGCTTTACCCCCAGCTCGGGACGTGAGCCTCGTAGTCCCAGTACTCGCGGCTCCTCAGGCTGTTCACCTCGGCGTAGACCCGGGCCCTACTGCCCGCGGCCGGGCCGGGCATGGCGGGCGGGACCGGGGGGCGCCGCGGGGCGCA
>JAJEJO010000185.1:161789-202028 GCA_020662805.1 Glaucomys volans
CCGCAAGACCTCCCATACCCACCCTGTTCTGACCCGCCCGTCACCCAGCTGTTCACATCAACTTCCTCCCCAAGGTCTCCCTCAAAACTCAGAATCTCCCCCACTTGAAGATTTCTCCTTCCCTCTCCCTTCCCCGCTGGACCCTGCCCTGTCCCCCACAGACCCCTCAACCCCAGGACTTCCCATTCTGTCTTCATCCAGAGCCTGCCTTCTCCTACACCTTCCCTGCAAATTCTCTTCCAGAGCCTTCCCTCAAATTCCTTTCCAGAGCCTTCCCTGAGAACCTTCTGAATGTCCTCTTGGGTCATTTGGTTAAACTGGAGTGGGTCAGGTTGCTCCACTATTAAGTTACTGTTTTTCCCTTTGTAACTAAGAAGTAATTTGTAGGGAGTTACTTTGAGACTCTATAAAAATCCTGTTTTCTTTTCCTCGTGCTCTCTCTCTCTCTCTTTTTAAACTTTTTGTTTTTGTTTGGGAGGAGGGAGAGCTTAGGAACTGCCAGTCCAGCCTGAAGGGACAGAGTAGGGGTTAGGGATGGCAGAGGGTGGGGTGGCTGCTGCTTTCTGGCTCTGAACACCCTTCTCAGTTTCTTCTGTGCCTTGCTTTTGTCTTGCTTTCATCCAGGGTCTTTTAGAAGAGACCCTCCTCTCCCAGCCCGGGTTGCTCTGACTGCAGTGCTTTTTCCTCATTCTGTTTTCTAGATGAGACTTTGCTCCCTGCCCCTTCCTATAGTTCAGAGCAAAAACTTACAAGCTGTGTGAACTTGTGCTGCAGATTTTAGAGCATGAAGCCATCATGGCATCTACTTCACAGAGCTGTGTAAAGAATTTAAAAGGTAAAATCACGCAAAACACAGTTGTGTTCACTATCAAGATACTAAGTGTCTGTGCTGTTATCATTGGACACGGCCTTTCTCCTATGGCTTTTGCTTCCCCAAGACCACACACACATCCCTTTGAGTTCCTTTCACCTTCCAAGTTTGGCTAGGGGACACCTCCACCTTCCCAAGGCCTACTCCTTTTTCCTTTTCAAGTTTCACCCTTTAAGGTAAAAGCAGGATGAGAAGAGGAGTGGATCTGGATGCCATGGCCAGTGCTATCCCCAAGATGACTTGCTGGTTACACAGGGGAACCTGGAAGTTCCCTAATCACTGACTTATCATCAGTAAGGAACCAACTGGCCTGAGAAGAGACACATCAGCCTATTGGTACTCCTGCCAAAAACCTTCAGCCTGAATCTAATCAGGACACAATCAGACAAATCCAAATTGGGGGAACATTTGACAAAACTGCTGTCCTGGACTCTTCAAAAATATCAGTAACCAGGCGTGGTGGCACACGCCTGTAATCCAAGCGACTTGGGAGGCTGAGTCAGGAGGATCGAGAGTTCAAAGCCAGCCTCAGCAACTTAGCGAGGCCCTTAGCAACTCAGTGAGACCCTGTCTCTAAATAAAATACAAAATAGGACTGGGGATGTGGCTCAGTGGCTGAGTGTCCCTGAGTTCAATCCCTGGTTCCAAATATATATATATATATATATATATATATATATATATATATATATATATCAGTACACGATAGAAAACAAACCAAACCCCAATGAAAGGAAACTAAGAGACTAAGTGAAGCATATGATTTTGGATTCAATTCTGGATCTTAAAAGGTGGGAAGAAACAGGAAGGGGAAGAAAGAATACAGCAAACTGAAGGACACTATTGGGGGAATTTGGATATAGGACATATATTACATAATAGTGTTGTATCAATGTTAAATTTTGTGGGTGTGACCATCGCACTGTGGTTATGCAGGAGAATCCCTTGGTTTTAGGAATTACATGCCAAGTGTTTAGGGATGAAGTATCATAATATCTGCAATTTATGCTCATATGGTCTCCAGGAAAACTTGGGTTCCCGAGAGCAGAAGCATGGGAGGGGAGGTGGGACCATTGGGGGCAAAAGTTGACAGTGAATGTAATTAAAGGGCATGAGAGATCACAACTTTTTGTAGGTTTGAAATTTTTCAAAATAAAAACTGGAAGAAAACAAAGCATTTATGGGATAAGTGGACTTTGTAATTAAATTCCTTCCTGCCAACTTCCCTAAATATCTTACACACTAGAGGACACAAATGTTCTCAAAATCTTAATGCTACTTTAGGATCCCCCCCCCCAAGTTCCTATCAACTAGTCTAGATCAGAGATTCTTAATCTCAACGCTTGAACAAGCTTTCTGGGTTCCAGGAACCCAACACTGTGAGCAAAATTTGTGGGTCAGGGTGTGTGTGTGTGTGTGTGTGTTTTCTTTCCTCAGCATGCATCAGATTCTTAAAGGAGGCCATGACCCCAAAACGATCCTAAGCCATTGATCTGACTACTGTGTCCAACCCCAGTGGGGGCCCAATTCTTCACCTCCACCCTTGCCCACCTCTGACCCCACCCACCCTCCCTACTCCTTCATGTCATCCTTCGTCACCTAACCCACACCCATCTCACGTAACCTGCTCCCACACCTGCGGGATGCCTGAGGATTCACCCACACACCACTCTGGTGCAACACACTCCAGATGTGGCTGACATTTCACTAACTCAGCCCTGAAATCTGCAGTCAGTCTTCCCACAGCCAAATGGAATATGTTTTTATGGTTTGTTGATAGGCAGGTTGGGTACCCCACAGAATTGGCAGGGACCCACTGCCTCTCCTAGCTGCCTGCCTGCCACGTAGCTGGCATGGCGTGGGTTAACATGGGCAATTGGAGGGGGCACCAATGCATCCTAAACTGAAGGAGTTTCACTTGGACTTATGAAGGGTCAAGTGGGTGGCTCTTCAGGGTGGGTGACAAGGCTGGGAAACCAGTATTGACCTCCTCAGTTATTCTGTGTGTGCCATTTGGGGGTGAGTGTAATTCAGGGTTCCACAGGAGAACAAGGAAGGGCATCTTGGATCACAAAGCCCAACAATCTCCTACTAACTCCCTCTATGTCTCCAAATTCAATCCAACACTAAAATTTCCTCCAAACCAAACACATTTTGGAGAGCTCAGAAGACTACCATCTATCTTGACAAGGCCTATTTCCAAAGCATTTGAGAGGCATACAAGCTTTTATCCTGTATTGCTGCTTCCTAAAAATCTAGCCTTGAAGCTAGATGTGGTGGTGTACACCCGTGGTTCCAGCTACTCAGAAGACTGAGGCAGGAGGATCACTTGAGCCCAGGAGTTTAAGTTTGAATTTGGCCATCATAGTGAGAACTGATCTAAAAAAAAAAACTAATCTATGAAAATTATTTACAAAAAAATTATTAATAGTGATAACAATTCATATGTTCTATATTACTGGATCCTGAAAAAACCTCACAAAGCTAAAACCATTCAATTTACACTTTAGGTAGATTGTATGATGAAGCTGTCAGAAAATCTGTGGGTTTGGAGTTGCTGTAAGGACCCCCTTTTACTGCAGATGAGGAAACTGAGACTCCAATGACAAGGATGACTTGAGGCAGCATCTGCATTTAAACTCACAATGTCTATTTCCTTCACCCCTTTCTGATAAAGCAGTCTCCCAAAGGGCCCAAAGATGCACATAATGAAAAAGCATTATCTATCATGGCAATGTAAAATAACCTCATTCTCCCAAATGAGGGGACCTGTTAAATAGATTGTAATTATGAGAAATGTTTAATAATGAGAAAGAATTTAGGATACGAGATCTGTTTTGGCACTGGGCATTGAATCCAGGGGTAGTTTATGATTGAACTACATTACCCAGCCATTTTTATTTTTTATTTTGAGACAGGTTCTCAGTAAGTTGCTGAGTGTCTCACTAAGTTGTTGAGACAGGCTTTGAACTTGTGATCCTTCCGTCTCAGTCTCCTGGGTCTCTGGTTTTATAGGCAGGCACCACCACACCTGACTATTATATAAGATTTTAATAAATTTTTTAAGTTGCACAGAATAATGACTCCCATCCCCCACCCCACTTCTTATTTGCCCAATCCATGGAAAAAGAGACTTTGCAGATGTGATTAAGGATTTTGAGATGGAGAGATTATCCTGGTTCATCCAATGTAATCATAAGTGTCCTTATAAGTGAAAGAGGTAGGTAAGACAGTCAGAGAAGTAGATGTGTTGATGGAAGCAGTGATCATAATGATGCAATTGCTGGCACTGAAGATGGAAGTGGCCATGAGCCAAACAGTGTGGGCAGCTTCTCCATGTTAGAAAAGCCAAGGGAACAAATTTTCCCCTAGAACCTCCAGGAGGAACACATCCCTGCTGACACCTTCATTTGTCCAAAGAGACCATTTCAATTAAATCTGTGTGGTTTTAAACCCTAACTTTGTGATCATTTGTTATAGCAGCAATAATAAACCCATACATAGTTAATGATAAAGACTCTTTTTGTTTTTGTGGGGCTGGGGATTGAACCCAGAGCCTTGTGTTTGCAAGGCAAAGACTCACTCTTTTGATCAATATTTTTTTAATATAATTTTAGTATATAGACACAATACCTTTATTTATTTTTATGTGGTGCTAAGGATTGAACCCAGTGCCTCACACATGCTAAGCAAGCACTTTACCACTGAGCCACAACCCCGGCCCTTGACCAGTATTTTAATCATGCTCCTGAGTCCTTTCTATCTAGCCTGATCTTGAGCTTCCCTCTCTGTCCTTACTGAATCCAGTTCAGTCCATCTGGCTGGGCTAGGGAGCACATTTTTAACATCTTCCCAAAGCCCATCTATTCCCCAAAGCTCATGAACTTGAACTCTTCTCTACTATCAGGGAAATATGGATGAAGTCATTCAGACTAATATGTAAGTACAAGTTGAACATCCCTAATAAAAAAAAATTGAATTCCTGAATTCTCTAAAATCCAAAATCTTGAGTGCCAACATGTTGCCACAAGTGGAGAATCAATCCTACATCTGACTTCACATTTTGGGTCACAGTCAAAACACAGGCTCACTAAAAATATTGTATAAAATTGCCTTCAGATTACATGCATGCCGTAGTACAGGTAAAACATAATTGAATTTTGTGTTTAGGTTCAAGAGCTATCTCCAAGATATTTCATTACATAACTGAAAATATTCCAAAGTCTTAACAACATCCAAAATATTTCAGTCCGATTTTGGACAAAGGATGCTCACCCGTGAAAGTGATCTCAAACGGATTTGCATTTTAAACAGTGTCAGGACTAAGATATCTAGGAGATGTATCCTTGATCCTGGAATTTCAAATGATAAAAGGAAGAGAGAGGTCTCACTCGCTGCCGCCGGCCCGCGCTCCGCGTCCTCCCGCCGCTCCGCCACCCGACCTCCGCCGATCGCAATGGAAGAGGAAATCGCCGCGCTCGTCATCGACAATGGCTCTGGCATGTGCAAAGCTGGCTTTGCTGGCGACGACGCCCCCCGGGCTGTGTTTCCCTCCATCGTCGGGCGCCCCCGCCACCAGGGCGTGATGGTGGGCATGGGCCAGAAGGACTCCTACGTGGGCGACGAGGCCCAGAGCAAGCGCGGCATCCTGACCCTGAAGTACCCCATCGAGCACGGCATTGTCACCAACTGGGACGACATGGAGAAGATCTGGCACCACACCTTCTACAACGAGCTGCGCTTGGCCCCCGAAGAGCACCCCGTGCTGCTGACTGAGGCCCCCCTGAACCCCAAGGCCAACAGAGAGAAGATGACTCAGATCATGTTCGAGACCTTCAACACACCGGCCATGTATGTGGCCATCCAGGCCGTGCTGTCCCTGTACGCCTCCGGGCGCACCACTGGCATTGTCATGGACTCTGGTGACGGGGTCACCCACACAGTGCCCATCTACGAGGGCTACGCCCTTCCCCACGCCATCCTGCGTCTGGACCTGGCTGGCCGGGACCTGACAGACTACCTCATGAAGATCCTGACAGAGCGCGGCTACAGCTTCACCACCACGGCCGAGCGGGAGATCGTGCGCGACATCAAGGAGAAGCTGTGCTATGTCGCCCTGGACTTCGAGCAGGAGATGGCCACCGCTGCATCCTCTTCCTCCCTGGAGAAGAGCTACGAGCTGCCTGATGGGCAGGTGATCACCATCGGCAACGAGCGGTTCCGGTGCCCAGAGGCGCTCTTCCAGCCCTCTTTCCTGGGCATGGAATCCTCTGGCATCCACGAGACCACCTTCAACTCCATCATGAAGTGTGACGTTGACATCCGCAAGGACCTTTATGCCAACACTGTGCTGTCCGGTGGCACCACCATGTACCCAGGCATCGCTGACAGGATGCAGAAGGAGATCACAGCCCTGGCCCCCAGCACCATGAAGATCAAGATTATTGCTCCCCCTGAGCGCAAGTACTCTGTGTGGATCGGTGGCTCCATCCTGGCCTCGCTGTCCACCTTCCAGCAGATGTGGATCAGCAAGCAGGAGTACGACGAGTCGGGCCCGTCCATCGTCCACCGCAAATGCTTCTAGAAGGACTGAGCAGGTGCCAGGCACCTGCCGCATGAGCTGATTCTGAAGTATAAATTTGCCCTGGCAAATGTATACGCCTCATGCCTCGCGAAACTGGAATAAGCCTCTGAAAAGAAATTTGTCCTTGAAGCTTGTATCTGATGTCAGCACTGGATCGTAGAGCTTGTTGCTGATTTTGACCTGTATTCAAGTTAACTGTTCCCTTGGTATATGTTTGATGCCCTGTGCACACCTTTGATTTCAGCCCTTAGTCCTTGTGGCTCGCTCACCTGGTGCCTGAGGTGAGAGCATGCTTACAGGAAAGCTGCGGCTTAGCGAATCTGAGACCACAGCACTGATTGTGCCGGGTGTCCGTGTGTCGGCTGACAGACTGTTCTGGGACTGCTCGGGCTGGCAAGAGTTCCTGGACCAGTTGTCACTTCTTGCCGGTCTAACAGGGTGGGACAGTCTGAGCCTTAGGACCCAGTTTCCGTTCTTACCAATGTTTTCCCGCCTGACCACCACTGGTTATTACTTGCCTTGAGTTGGAAACGGTTTGCATTTACACCTGTAAATTTATTCATTTTAATTTATGTAAGGTTTTTGTACTCAATTCTTTACGAGATGACAAATTTTTGGTTTTCTACCGTTATGTGAGAACATTAGGCCCCAGCAACACTTGACTGAGTAAGGAAAATAAAGTGCTGCAGTACAAAAAAAAAAAAAAAAGGAAGAGAGAGTTTTGGAGGGTAGTACTTCCCTAGGGGACACACCCACTGCACTTGGTGGGGATGAGCATTTGGAAGAGTGGGCTGAACTTTTCAGGAGTAGATACCCACACCCCTCTCAAAGCCAGGGTACCTCTTCCTGCCAAACGGCTCTTCCATAGGTTCTCTTAGCCCAACCAAACTGCCTAGAAATCACCATCAGCACCCACATTCCATCCATCACCAAGTCCAACTGGCTTTCTCTCCATATGGCTGCTCACTTCCACCCTCTTGTCTGTGCCCACAGACTTTGCCCCAGATTAAGCCCATATCATCTCTGCTCTGTGGGTTTTCTATAGAGGGCCTTTTCTGGAATGATCTCTGCTTTTTCTGACCTGCCATATCCTAGCTCAGGGGTCCTTAAACAGGATGGGTGGCCAGAACTTTGTAGGTTATAAAGTTGTACAAAAAGTTTACATCATTACTGATTAACCTCTAAGTAAAATTTAGCATTTCCTCCCATTCTAAATGTAGTAAAAATTCAAAAACAAAACAGCAGTAAAAGCAGTACCAGTGGTTTTGTGACTGTGAACATTGAGGTGTTTGCTTAAAATTGGCATTATTTTGAAGGAGGAAAGTTTGCTCTCTGGAAAGATCAGCTAGAACATGCAGGACCCCTCCTGAGGTTGGGCTTTCTCCTGAATTCCAGCCCCAACCCTTCCTCAGCTTAGGGTGTTCATTCAGAAGAAGCTTAGCCTGAGATTTGATGCTTTTTATTTCCCCCAGTAGGTACTAGATGCTCTACCCAAAGAAAAATTAAAAGATGGTGAAAACAGAAGTTGGGCTTTTCGTTTTTGGAAGTGTGCCATTCTGAATGCTTGCAGAAGTCTTCACAGTCAACTGCGAGATGATAGAAAAGCCCAGATATTAGCAATGAGCTCTACGGATCTGGGGATCTGCCTCTTCTGCTGCCCACAAGAGCACAGAGGGTAGCAGAAGTTTCCAGAGGTGATCTCTCAACTCCAGAATTCATAATCCAAGCCCAAAAAAGAAAATCCAAACTCTGACATGCCTAAGATGAGGACCAATCCATCCACCAAGAAAGTGAAGGAGCCAGAGATGGCAGTGGGGAAAGATGGTAGGGAGAAGATGGCGCCAATGGCAACCACACAGGACTGGAACCATTGCTGAGTCAAGGAGGGTCCCACGCTAATTCTCTAGGTGTGTCACTCTACCGACACCTACCCGTGGTGACTGCCTCAGCCTAAGACTCCATTCTAACTTTGCCCCTTTCCCCAGTCATGTCTCTAGAGCAAAGGGACCATTCCAGAACCACGTGCTCTTAGTATCTTTTGGAAGATTATAGATTATTTGGGGTAGAAATATAACTCAATTTGAGGTTATCTGATGTTTCTTAATAATTTAATTCAGATTATGTACCTTTGACTGAAACACAAAAATAAAAATTGCGTTCTCCTCACGGCCTCCTACCAAGTGGCACACGATGTTCTTTCTCCCGTTCCTGGAGATCGGAATTTCAATTAGTTGATTCTCAAGGTGGTGACTGCCAGATTTGTCCATTGGAAAATTTCTCTTTTTACCTTTTCAATGAATACAGACTTGGATGGAGGAATTTTCAAAATCATATAATTATCCTGGACCTTGTCAAACTTTCAATCGATTTATTATATTATGGAATAGTGGATTCCTATTTTATTCGATAAGTTATAATCAAATGTTATCATAATTACTTTGATGCTCAAACTGTCCCTTACTTCACTATTAAGATCCCCTTCCAAGTAGCTCCTGAATCCCCATCATCATCTGGGTACTTTCTCTTTGTTTGTTCTTTCTTTCTTTCTTTCTTTCTTTCTTTCTTTCTTTTTTTTAGTACAAAAGATACTCCAGGCTCATTTTGTACGTTTCCTGCTCCAACTGTGGAATCAACCATTGTTTCAAGGGGTTCTGATTCCCTTTCATGGAGAATAGCATTTAGAGGTCAAATCAGAACGTGAAGTATGCTCACTGTTATTGAATTATTGTTGCTCCTAGGCCTTCTCAAGTAGCCAGAGAACACCACACACCATTTACATCTTTATTTACTTCTCTATCTATCTCTCTATCTATCTATCTACAGCTCTGAGTTCACTCTGTATCTCCAATTCCAACCTAACGCTGCAGAATTCATTCTAGCTTTGTGTCTTTCTATATTTGCAATCCTCCTTTCCGACAGTGAGCAATCTGGCAATGAAGGGCTCCTAAGTGGAGGAGGAAGTGTTAAGAAAAGCCCAGGATGAGGAGGCATTTAAAGCTGAGACCTGCAGGCAGTGAGAGCATCTACCATGCAGACTCTGGGACCTGAGTATTCTAGCAGAACACGGCCGTCATTGCCATTGCCCTGGTGGCAGTGGAGGGGTAAGGAAGAGCAGGAGTCCTGCAGCCAGCCAGCAGGCACAGGACGGCAGCCAGGTAAGAAGGGGTAGAGAAGGCAGCACTTCAGAGACCATTGTGAGGACTTTAGTTTGTAGAGTGACCAAGATAGGAAGCCATCAGAGCATTCTGAACACAGGAAAGACCTAGCTTTAAAAAGGATCTCCCAGACTGCCAGTGTGGGAGCAGGGAGACCCTCAGTAAACCAGGCAAAGGAGAAGAGTGTTTGGAGAGGGGATAAGAAATGCTCAGATCTGGGCGTCAGTTTTGAGGGCTAGCCAACAGGATGTGGCCCACAGAATGTAAGAAATAGGTAGTGGTACAGGGTGCTATATAAGTGTTTGTAAAAATAAGCAAACAAATAAATACAGTAGGAAAATCGTATGTGAGGCCCCTAGCATAACGTGTGGCTTATAATAAGCTACGTTCACTACATTGTCAGTCCCTTAGTGAATGAAGACGAAAACTTTTCCTTATTCCCTTGTCCCCATCACTGTGTCCTGGAACTTGGCTCTTTGAACAGTTACCCCTTTTCAACCCAGGCTCCTCCTTCTCACTCCCCCACCCTTTGCAATGAGTCAAAACTCCCACTTCCTCTGAGCCGGGTCAGGCAGGGTGTGGGTTGGCATCTGATAAGCTAATTAACAATAAAGTATTGGCTTGCAAATGCCTACTCCTCCCAGTAGGGTGCACATTTTTTAAAAGGTGTCCAGGTATTTACTTACCTCTGTGAAGGTGGTAGAATCTCTCAGCATGGCAGGATGGTTAAGGAGGTCATTTTGTTCTGGGCAGCCCTCAAATGACACCTTACAGAGGTCTGGGACCTCCTGGAAGGGGCCCAGCCCAGGGCCAGGCTGCATTCCTCTCTCCCTGCCTTGAAAAACAATCCTGGGCATTTACCACCTCTATTTCCCATGAGAACTTGATCACTATGTGGCAGGAAGATCAAGGGTAGGACCTGGGGTAACTGCCCTGCCCCTCTCTGAGCACCCATTGTTGCCAAAACTCCATCCTTGTCCCCAATGTCAATCCAATAAGAGGACATGAGGACACAGTTGTGAGAAAAAGGAAAAAGAAGGTTTAATGCTTTGCTAGCAAAGGAGAAATACAGGGGACTCCTGTCCCAAAGGCTGTGATTATGCCCATCAGCAGAATGGGGGGGGGTGGGGTTTGGCATTGGGGATTGAACCCAGGGCACTCCACCACTGAGCCACATCCCCAGCCCTATTTTGTATTTTATTTAGAGACAGGGTCTCACTGAGTTGCTTAGGGACTCACTAAGTTGCTGAGGCTGGCTTTGAACTCGCAATCCTCCTGCCTCAGCCTCCCAAGTGCTGGGATTACAGGCGTGCGCCACCGCACCCGGCCAGGGAGCTTTTAAAGAGTGATTCAGAGGCTACATTCCAGGTGCTCTCTGTTGGAGTTGTAGTTCACTTGTTCATTTGGGAGACAGTCATTTCTGAGATCTTCTGGTTCCTTCCCCAAAGTTTGGATTATTTTCAGTCCTGTGGTGGGTGTGTACTCAGGGACGGATAACTCTGCCTGGGATGGGGAGGAAAGGTAATCCTGTCTCCCTTGAGGGGCAGGGAGAGAGGAAGAGAAAGAAACATGTCCGTTTTAAAAATAAGGAGCAGTGGCAGAGCAGAAAGGGTACATTCAAAGCATAAAGTGGACCACTGTTACATTTCCCCACTGTCAATTTCTATGGTCCATTTCTATGGAAGAATGGGTGACAACATCTCCAAGTTGCTTCCTGTGGAGTTGGGAAGTAACCCAAAACCCTTGTTCTCCATCAGGTGGGGCATGGACAGTTGAGGGCATTCAGCATCAGAGCAGTCCAGAGGTCCACAGTGGCTGATGGCAGGTGACTGGACAAGGCATACATAGGGCAGGGATCATGCTAAGGAAACAATAAAGACAGCAAGGCATTACTGTTTTGTAAATAATTAGACAAAAATAATTAGCATTTCAGCCAGTCTCTGAAAACCATGAGGACAGTAACTCATAATCTTATCAGTGAAAAACAGATGAAGTTCAGCAATGGAGGAGGTTAGAAGATTTGTAGATCTGTGAAATCAGACCAAATTAACTCAGGACAAATTTGTGACTTTTGTTATCTTTATTATTAGGCACTCTCCCACAAGAACCCTTCCTTTATAGCCTCCAGCTTTACTTATTTTTGGTAAAGCTGACACAAGTGTATATCTTAAGTTACATTAAAAAAAAAAACATTGTTTTCCTTTTAAATGTCTATGTAGGACTGTGCTTTTAGGCTGTCTTCTCCTGCCAGGTGTTTAAAACCAAGTTGGTCAAAATTGACCTTGTTCCTATCTATTCTTGAGAGTCAGCTGAGATTCCACAGAGATCACTCTGGGGGACATGAGTAAAGCTTCCTGGCTCCTTTAGCTTTCCTCTTCCAGTGGTGCCATCTGCTAGGATGGGTCATACATGGCTTATCTTGGAAGCATCAGGGATATTTCCCCCTCCAATGACCCTCCTCTTTGTAGAATGTGCACTGGTTGGCTTCCTGTTCTCTAGGGTCCTCTTGATCTCCCTGATTGGCAGATCAGGTGACTCACCAGAGTTGCAGGACCCAGACAGAGTCTTGCCTGACCTTAGAGTGAAAGGGCCAAAATTTTTTCCTTGGTTCTTTCACTTCCTTGACTTTGGTCTCCAAGTTTTTGGTTTTAAACACCCAGCAGGACAGTTTCATCAGTCTTAAAGTGGGAGTAACAGGTTATAAGTCAATATCTCTAATTTTACAGTTACCCCTTTCATTTAATCTGGGATAGTATTAGTACTGGAAGTCAGCATTATATACTATCTGTCCTATAGATGATGGCTTATTTTATCAAATTAACTCAACTTATTTTATTAGAAGCAAAACACTAACAGGCAACAGTTATAAACTTTGAAAGGAAAATACAAAATGAAATTAACAGAGCAAAAAAAAAATTCAATTTGTATAATAGTTGTGAACTGAGAAAAATGATTTTTATAATCATAAACATTTACTTAGTTGTATATTATATCCCCTATTTATTGAGATCACAGTAATCTTTACAATAAAAATCAATCTTTGAACACAACTTTAAGTGTATTCAAGTCTAGCCTATTTGGAGCCTTCTAACATGGAGTAAGGTGAGAAGCAGAGCTTTATCTCAGGTAAGGCAGGGCTCTTGACAAATAATACAATACAACATTACATCTGGAACATGAATCAAACAAAGCTTAAGGGAGCTTTTAACTTTTTTGTGTGAAAAAAGTGGCAAAATGCTTCCATGTTTTATAATGCCACCTTTAAACAGATTAGGCTCTCCTTATTACCTTCCAAAAATACTTTTAAATTCCTATTCCAGTGTAAAGAATAACACAGAATTGTATTGTTGTCAAACTTATTGACAATGGGTTACTTTATCTAGCTATAAAACATCAAATGGCATGAATAAATTCCAACCAAATTTGTTATTTCTATACAAATCTGAGACTATTGCTATAGATAATTTTAGTTTAGAGACTATCAACTTGGTAAAGTGACTCTCCCCTAAGCTTTAATTTAATTAAGTTTAACTTTTAAGGTACAATCTAGAATCCATAGTGTATGGTAAAAATAATCACAGGTCCGCATGGGTTAGGAGTACTAACAAAAGTTAAAGGATAGCCTTCAATCTCTTATACATTGAGGAAACAGTGTTAATGATCAGAAATAGACTTAGTAAAGGAAGCAGATGTTAAGACAGGTCTTCAAATGACAGTGTGATCCTTCTATGTCAGACACAATGTATAAAGGAGAGCACTTATTGGTTATCTTGCCAGTAATCCTAGATAAACTTTCATTTTATAAACTTTTACATAACACTTAGACAAGGCTTAGATAGATATAGTTCTCAGATGTATACTTATATCTAGTGACATACATTTAGAGTGTCAGCTATATAGTTATAACCTAAAGTAATAGTTGTTTATCTAACCAGTTACAAAGAAATCATTTAAAAGACTTTAAAAAAAGTACAAACCCTAATTCCTTTAAGACATAGTTTGTCTAAGTGGTAAAACCTAACAGATACAAGAAAATTATCTTAATAGATAACAGGAGATCAATGTTTCAGACTTTGTATTATATCAGGGCATTAAAGTTCAAATAACTTTGTGCTTATTACAGCCAATTTAATCACAAGCACAAATATTTTGAGATTTACCTTCCGCAAACCTTCTGTGACTTACTTAGACATTCACAACTTGTTTACATCCTTAATTTTGTCCTCTCTTTCATCTAGGACTTTAGCCCAAGAATATGACTACCAGACAAAATGCTTTCTCATCCTGAAATATTTCTTCTAATTTTCTGTGCTAAAATATATTTCCACACCTATACCTTTCTTTTATTCTTTTTTTTTTTTTTGGTTTTGGGCCCTTTCTTAAATTCATATTTTGAAATGACCCTTATGAATGTTATCTGTGCATTTAATTTACACAACAAATTTCCTCCCAGGAGAGGGTTGGACAAGCCAGTATATACAAAAAACCGAGGCTTAATCTTCTTTCCCCCAAGTGTCATTCAAGGAGTTGGAGCACAGGGTATTTTTGAGCCTGATCTGTCTCCTTTATTATTATCACAGTGCCATCAACTTTAAAGTCAATTGTCCCCACTGTCAACTTCCCCACTGTCAATTGTGCCCAGAGGCTCCTTCAGGGCCTTTGTCTTATATGAGGCATACTGATATGCAATGGAGGAGGCCCTTTCCATCCTTCTCTTTAGGCTTCCTTGAAGATCCCTTTGCAGAGGCTGCCTACAAAACACGGATGGGTTGGCCTTAGTTTCTTTTTCTTTTCTGGATGCAGTTGTTTATTCTGCCACTCTGCCCATGCATTTAGTTTGATGGGATTCTGTCATAGCAAGAAGTGCTTTGCCCCAGTGATGAATATCTCCTGGCCAAATGGGGTGTCCTGTCAGATCTTTAAAGGGGAGACTATTCCTGTCCTCAGTTCATAAACTAACAGTGCTAGAACCTACTGCTACATCCTTTGTGGCCAGTAGCCTCCATCCACCGTGGGCAAAAGGGGCTGGAAGGCAGGGCAGAGGACAGGTTCTCTTTGGCTGGTTTTCTGCAGCCCAGGCAGGTTTTCTGGGATCCCCCACCCCCCAGCTTAGGGCTAGCGTCCTGCAATCCTTGCAGACAGAGGCCCTGCTCTTTGGCACCTCGACTTAGTCCCTGACTGTTCAGACCCCTTATCATGTAACTGTATAAATGCCTGAACATACAGGAATCTCTTTCATATACCTTACCCCTGGCACACGGATTTCAACATCAAGATTGTATAATAATCCAGAAAAACCATTCAAAGGCCAGACTAAGTTACAGAAGACCATCTTTCTCCTAGACAGGCTTATACCTATATGTGGCCCATTTAGCCAAGATCTCTCTGCTCTGCTCAAGAGACTACTGGTAAGATCAATGCATCATGGCCCGTGTTTTAAAAGGCTGGTAACATATAAGAAACAGTTGAGAGAAGATCACTGAAACCAGGGATGACAGATGGGAACCCTTAAAACAGTCAGACCTGCACATACAAATTTCTTCAACTTACTTTACCTTTGACAGACCAACTCCAACTGTAAGATTGCATAATAATCCAGAAAGCTATTCAAAAGCCAGATAGGCTGGACATGGTTGTGCATGCCTGTGATTCCAGCAGCTCAGGAGGCTGAGGCAGGAGGATTGCAAGTTCAAAGCCAGCCTCGGCAAAAGCAAGGTGCTAAGCAACTCAGTGAGACCCTGAGTCTCTAAATAAAATACAAAATAGGGCTGGGGATGTGGCTCAGTGGTCTAGTGCCCCTGAGGTCAAGTACCCAGGGGGTAGCCCCCCTCCAAAAAAACCCAGATAGTTAGAGTAAAACATTATCTTAGGTTTATATTTGTGGGTGGCCCTTTCTTCAACTTACTTTACCTCTGACAGACTAATTCCAATTGCAAGATTGTACAAATAAGAAACACAGAGAGAGACAAGCAGAGAGGAGCCCCAAAACCATGGCTGACAGGCAGGAACCTTTAAATTGATCAACCAAGATCTTTCCCAAGAGACTACCTATAGGATCAGTGCAGTATTGGCCATGTCTTAAAGAGTCCGTAACAGAAACCAACAAAACAAAAACAGACAGACAGACAGAGGGAATTCCCAAACCCAAAATCAACAAACAGATGACAACCCAGAACAGACCAGAGGGAGTAAATATCCCTAGGTTCTCAAGTCCCACTTAGCCATGACTCCTACACCAGTGGTACACAGATGTCCCCACAAAGAAGGACCAGATGTTCCCACACAGAGGAACCCGAGGTGTAGAACCAAGGATCTCGGCATGCACATCAGGGCTTACCAGACACCAAAGGTGTTGCGACTTTACTAAGTTCTGTTTCCTTTTTGCCAAAGTAGACCATGATGGAGCAACCTGTACCATTCATGGAGAGAAGGCAGGAGTTCCCCAAAGCAAAAGGAGCTTTGGCAGTTGCTGGGACAGTCCCTCAGTCCCTCCCTTTACTCACAGGAACAGCTTCTCTGGAAGCAAACTCACCAGTCTCCTAACTCTCTTGCAGTTGGCTCTCAGCAAATTCGCCAGCACCTTGAATCCTCAGCATGGAAGTGGGGTTCCTTGGAGAGCCAGGCCTGCCCAAGAAATCTGGAGTTGGGGCTGCTCTCGGATCCCATCTGGGGTGCCAAATATTTTACTAAAAGTTTGGTCTTTGTACCTGATACCAATCTAATAAAGAGGACACAGTTTTCAGAAAAAGGGAAAAGAAGATTTATTGTTTTACTAGCAAAGGAGAAACACAAGGGACTCCTGTCCCAGAGGCTGTGATTCTCTAGTGTTGTTCTTTTCATTAGTTCAGGGTGATTTTTTTTTTTTTAAACATAGCCATTATAACTGAAGTAACTACCTGGGGCCCCTATCAAATCTAGTGTGGCCAGGCAGCTCGTTCCCCCTCTGGACTGTGGCATAGGGTTGTTCTACAGAAAAATGGAACAAAGGAGACTCCAGAGCTAAAGACACCAGCCATGGCAAGGGGCAGGCAGGAATGCTATACTCAAAACTAGAGATGATACGTGATAGTCCATATGAACCCTGTCCCCTCCTGCCACTTGGTTCTAAGGATTCTGCTAATCAGGCACATATCCTGTCGTAGCTGCAGAGTCTCCACTGGAAAGAAACAAAAATGAAAACAAAACTAATGTGTAAATTCTATGGGTCACACTAAGTCTCCATGCAGCAGCAAGAGTGAGCTTGGGGGATGGCGATAAAAAATAAATAAATAAATATTAGATCTCACTCTAACCAATATCTTACAGAGAAAACTAGATGCTGCATCCGTAAGACAAGGATAAGATTCTATTTTTAAAAGGTGGAGGAAGTTGTCTTGGTTTGGGTTTTCTCAGAAGTGAAATCCGAGGCGATGATTCCACCACTAGTAATTTTTGGCACATGGTCCAGGAAAACACTGGTTGAGGATTAGGGATGTGAGATAGGGAAGGGAAGGAAACCAATAAAAGGTGTGTTATTAAGCCTTTTACCACTGTAAACAACTGGGGCTTGATCTTGCTGGAGAACTCTAGGAGATGGTGGGAAGAACATGCCTTGGAGGCATCAATGGAGTGCAGGGATCTACTAACTGCTTCCAAGGGAATTGACCATTGTTTCCTGCAACTTATCCTGCACTCAGTTCAAGGACGCTACCTGGAAGAAAACTGTCCTTGAGCAGAGTCATAGATACCATGGGCCACACTGAACAGCCTTGGGCAGCACACAGGGTGAGTGCCAAGGCTGCGTAGATAGGGTACCAACCACTTCTGCTACAAGAAATAATTAGGAAACAATAAAGAGCTCTTGAAAATGAAAAGTGAGAGCAGAAATAAAGCACTCAATTGGAAGTAGAAGAGGAAAACGTTAAAGAAATCCTTTGAAAAAGTAGAATAAAAAGTCAAAAGAGATGAAGAGATTAAAACAGGGAGGAAGAAAAATCTTAGCAATACAACATACAACTAATAGGAATTTAAGAAAAAGAAAATGGAGTACAGGAAACTGTTCTAAGAATAATTTACGTAAAAAAAAAAATTAGAACATGACTTTCCAGATTCAAAGGGGCCATGAAATGCAAAACTTGCTGGGTGTGAGGGCATATGCCTGTAATCCCAGGGGCTCAGGAGGCTGAGACAGGAGGACCCCAAGTTCAAAGCTAGCCTCAGCAATTAGGCAAGACCCTAATGACAACCTGTCTCAAAAAACAAACCAGAAAAAAAGGGCTGGGGATGTGGCCCAGTGGTTAAGAGCTCCTGGGTTCAAACTCCAGTACAAAAAAAAAAAAAAAAAAGAAAGAAAAAAAAGAAAGAAAGAAAAAAATATTTGCAATGTAACACCAGAGCACATTGTCATAAAATTTCAAGCCACAGGAGTTTAAGAGAACAGTCTAAAAACTTCCATAAAAACAAGACAGACCAGGTGTGGTGGCACCCGCCTGTAATCCCAGCAGCTCAGGAGGCTGAAGCAGGAAGATTGTGAGTTCAAAGTCAGTCTCAGCAAAGTAAGGTGCTAAGCAATCAGTGAGACCCTGTCTCTGAATAAAATACAAAATAGGGCTGGAGATGTGGCTCAGTGGCCTCCCCCAAACAAAACAAAACAAGACAGAACTTACACAAAAGATCAGGAATAAGAATGGCATTGAATTTCTCCAAAGTCACACTAGGAGCCAGAACAGAATGGCTTCAAAAATGTTTAGAAAAAGTTATTTCCAAGTTTAGAATTCTAAACCAAGCCAAAATTTCAATCCATCAAGTTCAAAGTTAGGATAAAGAACGTTTTGGGGCATCCGAAGTCTCAAAACATATATTCCCAGGTACCCTTTCTCAGGAAGGGACTTCAAGGCTGTGTACCACTGGAACAAAGGGAAGACTTGCAGAGAGAATGGGGGGTCCAGGAAACAGGGAACGCAGCTCAGAAGATGACCCAGAGCTGCATGGTGGGCTACCAGGGACAGCGTCCTTTCTGTAGTGGAGGAGGGTGCTGGGGCACACTGGAGGACCTGGCTGGAGACAGAACCTGTACCTGTTGTGGTTGACAAGGCAGACATTCAGAGGAGTTTTACATTTCTATTGGGAAGAATCAGTGATAGAGAAAGCAGATGGGGGAAAAAAAAAGAGTAAAAATTTCCAAGGGAGGAATACTAAACAAGGAAAATAATATACTCATACTTGGCTTAGCAAGTTCTTAGTGATTCTTACTCTTGGCTAAACATGGAATCACTTGGGAAGTGTCAAGAAGTCCTCATGTCTGGGTTCCACACCCAGAGAGCCTGACTTAAGGAATGTGGGATGCAGTTGAGGCTTGGGGATTCTTGAAAGCTTAGTGTGCAAAGTTGAGAATCACTGGTTGGCAGGGAAAAAGACGTCTGGGGTCACAATAATATAAACAGGGAATTAGCCAGAAAATGTCATGTAACTCTATGGGAAGGGCAGAAAGAGGTGAGGCAGAGAGGTGGCAGGGTGAGTGGGAAGCATTAAACAATTTCTATCACAATAGAAAAGCTGTCAAACATGCCTGGGGTTGATAAATCAATTGGGGTTGATAAACCCAGAAATTGCATATCAGCACCTTATTCAGAAATATGGAAATAAATACCAGAAGAAACAACTGAAAGAGTAGCAAATCATTTTCTTAGAGGAGAAGCGTGCAGCGATGGAAAGTGTGTGAGTGGTTGGGAGATGGGGAGCACCACTGATTTTGTCTGTAAGTTTTGTAATATCATTTGACCCATTCCTACTGTGAACATGCATGAATTGGGTCAGAGGCAAAAAGTATTTTTTTAAATTAAAGACAAAAGAAAAAAATTGGAAACAACCTAGATATTCACCAATAGGGGAAGGATAAGTAAATTGTGACGTAGAATACCATGTTGTGCCTACAACGAAATCTTTGGATTATCCAACACGGTGGAATTATCAAGACTCAGAATGACTAGGATTAGCAAATAATAGGTTCAATGTCAGTATTTGTATAAAATACAGGCATAGCTAAGTGTGGTGGCACATGCCTGGATCCCAGAGACTCAGGAAGCTGAGGCAGGAGGATCACAAGTTCAAGGCCAGCCATAGCAACTTATGGAGACCCTGTCTAAAAATAAAAAATAAAAAGAGCTGAGGATGTAACTCAGTGGTAAAGTACCCCTGGGTTCAATCCCTGGTACCAAAAGCAAAACAAATAAACAAAACCTCCCAACCAACTGACCATCAACCAATCAACCAACCAAACGAAAGCACACAAAGATAGAGCTGTGTATTTCCTATGGAAATAGACATACATACAAATGAAAACAGAGAAAGGTGGGAATAGATATAGGTGTAACCAACAGGTCGTGGTGAGAGTGGATTCTGAGGGAGGTGAAGTTCAAGGCAGGTTTTATTCTGTTTTAAGTTTTTTTCTTGTTTTTTGGGGGGCTTTTTGGTGCTGGGGATTGAACCCAGGGTACTTGAACTCTGAGCCATATCCCCAGCCTTATTTTGTATTTTATTTAGAGACAGGGTCTCACTAAATTGCTTAGGGCCTTGCCTTTGTTGAAGCTTGCTTTGAACTCGTGGTCTTCCTGCCTCAGCCTCCTGAGCCACTGGGATTACAGGCATGCGCCACCTGTTAGTTTTTTTTTTCAAAGAAGATAAATTTCTCTATTTTTGGAGGCATTGCTGGGGATCAAACTCAGAGTTTTATGCATGCGAAGCAAGCGCTCTACCACTGAGCCACACCCCAGCCTCTCTGTATTACTTGTAAAATTAAATTTTAGTTAAAAATTCAAATATGCATTAGATAAAATCTGGAATATTCCACACCATGCTCTGAGGAATGGTTTCCTCTGGGCTTGGGATGGAAGGAAAGCAGGGAGAAAAAGATTTCTCTTTTTATTCTAGTTATCCAGCGATACTTGCTGTTGTTCTGCAATCTGTGATAGACCTTTGAGTAGAACAGGGTTTGGGAGCCCTGGTAGTTGTGGCCTGGTGTGCAACTCCGGCTTTCGACTTGGGAGGAGGGTGGAGGGCCGGAGTTCTGGCTTGGCAAGGGCAAGGGCAGGCCCCAGCTCCAGGGGGATCTGGTAGAACCAGCTGTGACATCAGAAGGGCATGTTGACAGAGTGACTCACTGTTCAGGAGGGGTGGAGTTGGCTCCCTCCTCTCCTTCCCGATCAGCCACCCACCACGGAGCTGGAGACTATAAGTGCCTTGTTTCAATAATGCTAATGGAGAAGTCCTTTCCAAGTCCATCTCAACCTGGGCCTTGCACTGAGGTCTCCTGGAACCAGGCAGGGAAGTTGTCCAAAGTTCACTGATTGATTGGAGTCAAGCACGAGAGAGAGAGTGAAAGGGAGCTGGGACAGAGGCTTAGATAGGGCACCCCAGGGCCTTTGTATATGAAATGGTTTAGTCCTCCCTTGAATTTCTTTAGCCCCTTTTATTTTCCAAGAGTTCCTAATTCTAGTTATTTTCCATTTCACCCTCAGGACCTCTCGTGAAGTAGATGGGACTGGAGTAAATATTCTCATTTTCTAGAGACTGAGGCCCACAGAGTTGAGAGCATTTATCTGAGAGGTGCCTTAGTAGTCTTCCCAGTTCGATTGCTCTTTGGCTTTTTATCAGCCCCAGGCAACTCCGTGAGAGAGAAAGAGACACTGCTACCCCAAGACAACAGGATACCTCCTTGGAATCCAACATCAGCCTCGCATCTGGTACCAGACCAGCGGGAGCAGAGTGTCCCTCAGCCAATGCTGGGCTCCCAGCTAAGAGCTGGTGACTCCCAGTGGGAGGCTCCCCACAAATCTGCCCCATGCTAACTCAGTATGTGCTCTCAGTCAGGCAGTGCAGAGTTCTTCCATGACTGATCCCTTTTCAGTCTCCCCATAAGTCCCTAGTCTAAGTGATCTTGTCCTCATGACTAGGCTGCCCACCCAGGAAATCAGTCTTTCTTTCTTTCTTTCTTTCTTTCTTTCTTTCTTTCTTTCTTTCTTTCTTTCTTTCTTTCTTCTTTCTTCTTTCTTCTTCTTCTTCTTCTTCTTCTTCTTCTTCTTCTTCTTCTTCTTCTTTTTTTTTTTTTTAACAATGGCATGGGTATTTCCTGATTCCCTTCTGGTGCTGCTCATTCAGCACCTATTCATTAAGCACCTGGTCTATGCTGGTCTCTCCTGGGTACAGGGATGCAGCAGAGGACAAAGCAGATGGCATCCCTGCCTCCAAGGAGCTTGCAGTCTCCTGCAGGTTGGGACAGAGTTCAGAAGCGTATGTCATACTCTTGACCTCCATAACATGCTGGCAGTGGGGCGGGGATACAAGTGGTTCCCTCTAAGTCTGCAGAAGGTGCCTAGCGGAGGATGAGGATCTTCTATAGCCAAAGGGAAGCAAATGTAAAGATCACCTGAGGGTGTCCCGAGGTCCTCAGGTTACAACACACAGTGAATAGAGAATTGGGGCTGTCAGCAATCTTCCACTGCCATCGGCTTCTCTTGTTAGTGACACTGGGGGGTGGGGGGAGGCAGATGATAAGGGAGACTCAGAGAAGCGGAGTGATTTGTTCAGGCCACACAGCTATCTGGTGATAGAACACAGAGGAGGTTTGATTGACTTTGGATTCCAGATCCAGTTCCCTTCCTCTCTCCATCACTCAGAGCACCGCAGAGGAAGGAGGAGGAAATCAACACTACTATTGACTCTGTTTTTCCAGGCTGACAACATGGTCTGGTGCTTGGATGTTTACAGACGACTTTGACACTCACAGCCCTGCTGTGTGCTTTGTCCCTCCTTTTGTGGTCGATTGGAGTGGACCTTACCTGTGCCCGGTAGTGAGCATGTGGATTAGTAGGCAGCACATTCAACTAGGTCACCAAGGCCAGTGGTAAAAGGGGTCTTCTTACAAAGATTTAGGGAAACCAACCCAAACTGACTCAGTATCCTGGGCCTGTGATAGTAGGGAGCCATCATCCACCCAGCCTGGAGGGGAAAGGAGGGCATGTATTTACAGGGCCCAGGAAGAATGAGGATGCAGCAGAAGGCACCTCGGTAGGAGCTGGGAACTTTAGAGATCTGGGAGGGAAAAGCTGGAAAGCACACACCTTGACTTCACTGTCTTCTTACCTTCCAGACACCTGTCTGTGTGCCTCTGATTATTGAATCTGACCTAAACCCAGAAGGCAAGGGAGCTGTTTTTGTAATCTAGTTGGGTCTGCCTCTCAAGACATAGAGCAGGACGGAAAAGGTGGAGAGCAGCTGGGGAGGGGCAAATGGAAGAGCTCCAACCTAGCACGTGGCCTGGGATTGGCTCAGAAATTGCACATGATCCAAGCAGACCAATATGGATCAACCTTAGGACTTTTGTGAAACTATGGAGAAAGACCCACACCCTCTCTTTGCTGGGGTTGCCCAGATGGGGGGGATAGGAGCATGCACTGACCATCTTGCTGCCTCTTAAGAAAAGCCTGCCTCAGGGAAGAGCCAAGAGAGAGGAAAACAGCCCAGAAGAGATGCAGGGAGTTAGAATCATGGTGACATAATTAATAGTGTCCCTGGATCCATCCATGCCTGAAGGTAGAGGAAAGACCATGGAACCAATAGATCCTCATTCTCTTTAACCTGGTAGGAGTTGGGATTCTGTCACTTGCACCAGAAAGGGTCGTGACTGATTCAGTGCCTGGTGCACTTAGAAGCAGCTATTCAGAACTGAAGTCAGGCCAGAGTGAAGGGCTTCAAAGTTCTGAGCCATGACAGTACCAAACCTTGTGGGTTAGGCATCCTGAAGGCCCAGCTTAAGTGATGATCTAAGAATGGGGAGATTCTCCAAAAGAAGCAGCCTCCATCTGAAGTCATGACAACTACCAACATTGTGTTTAAAACTCTTGTTTGCCAGGAATTGCTCCTTGTGCCTGACATACATCAAATAATGTCACCCTCTCTAAAATGCTGTGGGGACACCACATCCCCAATTTCCATTTACTCATCAGAGCCAGGATTTGCACTCAAGGAGTCTCAGCTCTTCTGAGTCACCTCCCCCACCACCCTCCCCTGAAATGTCCCCAAACAAAGCTCAGTGAGTCTCAATATTACCAATACACAAAACAGATTTTTTGAAGCTGCTCTGGGATTGAGGATCAAGGCCAGGGATCAGAGAACCCTGAGCTCACTGCCTGAGATGTATCAGGACACTGAAATTGCCTCCACCTCCAGATTAAGTATTCCTTATCTGAAATGCTTAGAATCTGAAGTATTTTGGACTTGGAATTTTTTTCTTCAGACTTTAATATTTTGTGTATATATAACAAGATATCCTGGGGATATGACCCAAGTCTGAACACAAAATTCATTTGTGCTCCATTAGACATCAACCTAATCACATAGCCTGAAGGTAATTCATACAACGTTTTAGGTTCACCCGTGCTTTGACTGCGACCTGTCACATGAGGTCAGGTGTAGAATTTCCACTTGTAGCCTCAGTTCAGCATTCAAAGAGTTTTACATTTTAGAGCATTTTTGGACTTCATATTCTCAGATCAGGGATGTTCATCCTATGAACATCCCATGGCATGGAGCCCATTGTGGAATGCAGAGGTTATTTGGATCCACATTCTAGAAGAAGCACAGATGCAGATTTACAGAAAACACAAGGTTTGCAAGGTATAGACACAACTGACTCATTGACTCATTAAATGTAAACATTTAGAACATATTGCAGTATTTGTATTCTTTTTCTTTTCTTTTTAAATTTCTCCTCCTCCCCTCTCTTCTTCCTGTTCCTCTTTTTTTAAGGTCGAGGTATAAATTCTCCACTGAAAAGAATTAGGACTGTTTAGAGAAATGGCTGAGTCCAGATTTGTGTAAGAAAAATATAGTGAACATCTAGTTCTCCAGGAAGTAAGCAAGTAGACAAAAAATCGTGGGGACTTGTCAAAAGGACAAGGCTCCAGCTCCAAGGGGTCGCTCATTAGCCAAAACTGGGGTGATTTGAGCATCAGATAAAATAACAATAGCAAGGAATTCCAGCTCATTAAATAAGAATCCATTGGTCCATGTGGATATTAACAACCAAAGCAGAATTCTGACTGAGGAATATCAAGGGAATGATGGAATCAGAAGAATCACCATTTGGCCACCATCACAGTGACCATTTATTTGGGCAAGAATTGACAATGAAGGCTAAAACTGCTGGGTGAAAGCAGGGGGAGAAACAGGATATTGACATGGACTCAAAGTATCTTCCCACAAGATACTTAGAAAGTACAAAGAGACAAGAAGTAACTTTATAGCAGAACAACTTGCAGGAAACATCTTAAGGAAGGGATCCAAGTTAAAACCACCACCCAGACAAGCCACAGTGCTACATTGAGAATGACGCTTCCCTTCCCTGAGATCCCTGCCCAAGATGCAAAACCTGAATGGAATCATGCAGAAACATCAGACAAGCCCAAACTGAAGAACACTGTCAAACAATCAGCCTTTGCTTTTTAAAAAATGTTAACATGAGCCAGATGCAGTGGTGCATGTCTGTAATCCCAGGGGTTTAGGAGGCAGGAGGATGGCGAGTTCAAAGCCAGCCTCAGCAACTTAGCAAGGCCCTAAGCAACTCAGTGAGACTGTTTTAAAAAAGGATTGGTGGCAGGGTGGGGGAGGCTGGGGATGTGGCTTGGTGGTTAAGGGCCCCTGGATTCGATCCTTGGTACCAAAACAAACAAACAAACAAACAAACAAAAAGAATGCCTCAAAGCAAGTCTAACCTGCCACCATCAGTGTGATGGTCTTGATGAATGAGACTTGTCCTTTTGCCTGGACATCTCACTGGCCCCAGAGGTCCCAACCAGGATCAGGAAAGGTCCAAGTCCAAAGGCAAAAGAGAACCCATTTGAAAGCACCTGAAGAAGGCATGCTGTGGGGAATTGAATGCACTGGTAATGGAAGAGTGGAGAAGACGCTGCCCCTGGCTGAGAAGTAACAGAGCAGTGATGGCCCTGGAGCCCAGGGAGGAAATCTGCCACAGCAAGAGGAGCTACTGAGGTGGAGAGAGGGGGGAGTCCCCGAGCTTCTTCCTTCTGCTTGCTGGGCTCAGCTTCTACTTGACCCAGGGGCCTGGGAAATACAGTCTACAAGGCTCAGTGCCACCCCACCCATCCCTATTCCACCCCCCACCCCACTCACACACAGAGGAGGAATGGTGAGGAACAGATCACATCTCAGGGTGGATGGGCCAGCATCCTTCCATGGCCTTTCCACCTGCCAGGTACAGACAATGGCTGTCTGTACCTGGCACAGGTATGGGCTTCATAAGTATGTGTGAACAAATGATTGGTTAGGAAGAAGGGCACAGTGCCCCACACCACTGATAAGTTTTAAAAGTGAGTATCTGGTATAACCACTTGGGAAACCATTGGTCAGCATCTACTCAAGTTGAACATGTGATGATCTAGCCTAAGGCCCTTCACTATCTGCCTCGGATTCTAATTTTCAAAATGGGAACTCCCTTGCCAGGGAACAAGCCTCAGCTCTAAGGCTCTGTGGGGATTCTGTCTCCTCTTGGCTGGCACAAACCAATTCCTGAACACCACAGATGCCTGACCATACCAGATGCCCCCGTCTGCTGCTTCTTCTTCTTCTTTTTTGCTTTTTTCAAAATGTGTCAACTTTATTCAATTTACAAGTTACACACAGAAATGCATACAAATGCACACATACAATTTTTCTCTTTTACATACGTAGGATCACACTTTTACAGTATTTTGTAACTTGCTTTTCTCTTTCAACAATGTTTCTTTTTATATTAAGTATTCTTGCACTACATAACTTAATGATTCCATAGTAAAGTCACTATGCAGTAGTATTATAATATTTGGCCAGTCACCTATTGGTCTATTTGGGTTTCCAATTTATTATTATATAAATATGCTGCACTAAATATTCTGGTAGCTGACTCATGTGCCAACTGTAATTGCATTTTTTTTTTCTTTTGAAGATGCAAGATATTTTATTAACAGCTACTACAAACAGTAAGATAGCTCAATTACATTACCAAGTACAAAATCAACATACAAAAAACAGTAGTTTACATATATTCAAACAATCTTTTGGAAGATTTAATGGAAGAAACGATTTCATCTATAACAGCAACAAAAATATATTAATATGTTTGTCAATAAAAATATGAGACCTAGGGGCTGGGGATATAGCTCAGCTGGTAGAGTGCTTGCCTCACAAACACAAAGCAGTGGATTCGATCCCCAGCACCACACACAAAAAAAGTGAGACCTATTAAAATTAAAATACCACTGAGGTCACCCCGTCTGCTTCTGAATGAGGTAATTCTACTCCTAAGTGTATACCTAATAAAAGTGAACACCCAAATGTTTACCCAAACATAGATTAGAATATTCATAGCAGCACTTATTACAATAGCCCCAAACTGGAAGCTCCCCCAATGCTTATCAGCAGTGGAATGGGTGACCACAATGGAATACAGTCCAGTGACGAGAATGAATGGCCTGTAATTACCCAGGTCAGGGCGGATGACTTTTATCAGTGTGATGCTGAGTGACAGAAGCCAGACACAAATGAGCATGGCCTGAATGATCCAATCTATGATCAATAAAAGAACAGGTGACACTAATGTCAGGCTTCAGAAGTCAGGGTAGAAGTTCCCGTGGGAGGTGGTGATGACAGGTAAGACCTTCTTTGGAGGTTCTAGGAGCCGGTTATGTCCTATTTCTTCAACCATGTGCTGGTTACACAAGTGGGTTAATTTTTGATGCTGTGTCAAGATGTACATTTGTCATTTGTGCACATTTTCTCGTATATAATTCTTTAATAAAAAGGGAATACCCTTATGCTGGGACTATTTTACCTTCCCACTTCCTGTTTCCCCCATATCAGTCCATAGAGCTTCCCCAGAAATTGGATGAAGAAGGAGGCTGGGCTTGTATTCACAGCCAAAGAGGAAAAAGAAATAGGTCCAAAGGACTGCCCCTTTTGGGGGACAAATCCTATGCAGAGCTCCTATGGGAATGTTCTGGTTATGCCGCCAGTGCACTCACGGACACACCCCCCTAGAGGGCAGCACTCTGACTGTAAGCAATGAGCTTCCAAGTGGTGACTTGCTCCATGTCACACAACTAGTGAATGGCCAGGGCGGAATTTGAACCCAGATCACATTTGCTTTAGAGCTCAGGCTTGTAAGTCCTCTATTCCTCTCTGGTCCAGAGGGAACAGAAAGCACAGGTAATGCTGGCTACAGCTCCCAGCCCTTCATTATGTGCCCCTGATTCGGATTTTTAAAATGGAAGCTCCCTTGCCAGGGACCAAGCCTCAATTCTAAAGCTCTGTGAGGACTTTCTTCCCCTGGTTCACTCCTGACTAGGACAAAGCAACTTCTGGACACCAAAGATGCCTGGCCATTCCTAATGCCACCATCTGCATCTGAATGAGGTCAAAAGGCTTTGTCAGTGAAGAGTCATACTTAACAGGCTCCCCTGGAACTCTGAGAAGAAGGGAATCAAGTTCAACATGGACACCAACAGGAATCATCCAAACAGTTTCCACTAGAAAAGAGGCCATCAGGAGCCACTGACAGGAGAAAAATGAGAAAGTGGGTATTAGATATGATTTTCTCTGCTTCGCTCTTCTAAAGGGGTGGAGCATGGGCTGACCTTCCTTCAGTTCTCTGCTCTCTTTGCTCTCTGGGACTTTGAACAATCTCTTCCCTTCCCAGATACCACTCTTGCCTTTGCCTGGGGACTCAGCTTATGGTTGTCCAGCTCACCTGGGTTCTCATTCTACTCAGACTTGTTCCAGGAAGCCTTCCCTGATGCGTTGAAATCTGGGGCACATTATACTTCTGCTCTGGGTACCCACCAGCCAGGTCCATGATTGTTGACACTAGACTGGCCATTGGCCTTGTTGCTTACTACTACAAGCCTAGGGCCAAGCACACAGTAGGTGCTCAATAAACATTTGTTGAAAGAATGAAGGGAAGCGCTCTGGCAGTCATCAATGAACTTCTACCTCACATGGCTGGTACTGTTTCCATAATTTGCAAATAGTCACTTGTGTACTAGCCTGAGTTCCTTTATCTGATTTTCAAGCATCTTATCTTCCCCTTTGGGGAGGAACAGGATGAAAACGAGCACTTCTGATTGATGGTTGACATTTAATAATAGGTGGATCTGACCCTATTGTTCAAAACAAGATCCTTCTAAGGTGCACGCAGTGGGCAGAAGCCACATGGAGATACTGGAGTCTGAATCAGTGGAAGGGATATTAGAAAAGTGGAGGGGGAGGGTGGATGGGAGGGAGCGGCCTCTGGACTTGAAGCCACTCACTGAGACCCCTGCAGTGTGTGGCAGTTAGATAAGCAGAGGACCCTTCTCCTTGCTTCTCAGAGAAGAGACGTTTCTCTAGAGCAGTTTCCTTAATACATTGATATTTGGGGGCAGATAAGTCTTTGATGTGGAGGCTACATTTCAGGTGTTCACCAGTGTAATGGGTTCAAGAGTCTTTGTCCCAAATTCATGTCCCCCTGAAACCTCCAAATGTGGCCTTATTTGGAATAAGGTTCTTAGTTCAGTACCTTGAGATGAAGTAATTCTGGATTTACAATTAACTCTAAATCTAATGACCTATAATTATTTTTTAGATTAAAAACAAAATTAAAATAAGAAAAATAAATCTGATGACTTGTAAGAGTTGTTGAGAACAAACAAAGACACAGGGAAGGAGGCCAGGTGAGGAGGAAGCAGAGATAGAGCCAGGTAAACACAAGCCTTAGAATGCCAAGAATTGCCAGGAGTCCCCGGAAGCTAGGAGTGAGGGAAGAGTTCTTCTCCAGAGCCTCCAGGGGGAGACTGGCCTTGATTCCAGACTTCTCCACCTCCAGGACTGTGAGAGAACAAATCTCTTCTGCTTTTGCGATCCTTTGTTATGGAAACCAAAGAAAACTAGTGCAAGCTGCAAATCTGCAGCTTCCCGCTGGATCCCTGTAGCACCCTCCTCAGTTAGGACAAACATCTCAGATGTTGCCCAAAGTCCCCTGGGGGTGGGAGCCCTTACTTGTCTGCTGGGAAACCCTGCTCCATCAGGATGGATAAGTTGGAAGGACTGAGCAGAGCCAGATGAACCTGGATTTCAACATCAGCCCCACCCAGAACAGCTACGTGACCTTGGGCAAGTTGTTTATCTTTTCTGAACCTCAGTCTCCTCATGAGTAAAATGGGGTTTTGAAGGTCTCTGTGTCTCAGAGCATCTTCATGACGAAGAAACAAGATAATGAGTAGAACGTGCTCCACGCAGCATGGGACGGACAGCTAGCACTCAATAAATAGTAACTGAAACAGTAATTAGTATGTGTTTTGTTAAGCAATAATATTACCTAATGGGTAATAAATATATAAGAAATAACAATGGCAATCATCACTATTATTATTTAAAGCCTGCAAGCTGAGTCAGTTTGTCACATAATAATCTACTATGAACTACTGCCCAGCCAGGGCAATGGTTCCTCCCATATAGAGAACATGCGGGGTGCCATCTTGGCTTCATACTTTTAATCTCCCCCAATCTCCAGAGGTAGAAACTGAGGGACCAAAAGCATTGGGAGACACAAGTTTTAAGGAGCCAGTGGCCAAGCCAAGGCTAGAAACCTGGGCCATGAAAGAATCTGCTTCTGACTCCCCCACCTCCTTCCCCACTTCTTCTAGACACTGGCTACCACCTCCAAGAGCCAAACTCTAAGAACGGAAGCCACTGACTTACAGTTTAGAGTGCCTCGTATTGACCAGTTCTCTTCCAGTTCTAAATTTCTCTGTCCAGTGGGCACACAGTTTGGGGAGCTGAGGTGAAATCCTCAGGTAGGTGGGGTCCAGATGTATTTATTAGTCAGGGTCCTCTAGAAAACAGAACTGCACGCTGTGCCACCCAAGAGACCTTAGCGAAGGGGCTCTTGGGACTCACACAGGCAGAGCTGAGGGAGCCAGCAAGCAAGGCAAGGTCCTCGGGGGACTGCAGCATTCTCAGTTTGGAGGAAAGGGAAGGAGGATAGCATTGAGTGAGGCACCACCAGACCAGAGGTGTGCTTACATAGGGCTGTGCCCTGTCAGATCTGCAGCTCCCGAGAAGGGAGGTAGCAGGGAAGAAATTCCTGGGTGCTCTCTTCCTGCTTTCTGGTCTCCTGCGGATGCCTCTCATGGACAGACACCAGTCAGCCAGCAAGGAAGCCTGGGAAATCCACAGGGACCAGCCTTCCAGGGTATATTAGTAGCCTTCTGTCATCGAAAATACTCAGATACCCAATTTGTGAAGAAAAAATATACTGACTCTGCCCCTTGTATTCTGGGTGCTTGTTTCAAAAGCAACCTACTTTGCTTGCTAAGTTTCCAGGTCTGAGAAGCAGGTAGAATAGAGGAGATATCCTTGAATAAGAAAGGAATCCCAAGGAAGTAAAGGGATCAGTCATGTGTTTTATCTGAGGGGAGACTGTCCAGGCAGAAGGAATGCCAGGGGAAAGGCCCGGGGCAGGGGCACGTCTGGCAAGCTTGAGAAACAGCCAGTAGACCAGTGTGACTGCAAAGGAGAAGGTGAAGGACTCAGGCAGGAATGGAGGTCAGAGAGGAAGCTGCAGGTGTGGGGTGGAGAGGGTGGACCACCATAAGGGACTTTGGATCTTACTCTAAGTGACATGGGAAGTCATTTGGAGGGTTCTGTGCCAAGGAGGCATGATCTAATTTTTGTTTAACTGGATCCCTCTGTTGGGTGCTGAATACACGACAGGAGATGAAGGTGAGATCAAAAGGGGACCAGGAATTGGGAGTTGACAAAATCTCCTTCCTTTCCTTCTTTCTTTCCTTCTTGCCTGCCTGTCTCTCTTTTCCTCCTCTTCCCTCCTTCCCCCTCTCTCTTCTCCACCTCTCCCCACCTTTTCAATTTTATTGGCATGTAGCAAAGTACACAGTGGAAAGATAAATGCAGTAATTCAGGCAAGAGATGATGGTGACTTGGACCAGGATGGTTATAGCTATGAGATGAGGTCACATTCTGGATTTAGTTTGAAGGTAGAACCAGTGGGATCAGCTGAAGGGAAGTGGGGAGTCAAAGGCTACTCAAGGTTTGCTCCCAGGTGTGTTGACCTGAGCCCAGGGAAGGATGGAATCATCAGTGACTGGAATGAGGAAGAATGGAGGAAGAGCAGTTTTGGAGATTGTGGTGGGGAGGAGAATTATGACTTTGGAGGAAAAAGGTTAAGGTTAAGGTTGACATGTCCATTATACATAGGAGAACAGATGTTGAGTTGGTGATTGGGTGTGCAGGGCTGGAGTAGGGAAGAGAATATGTTTGTTTTAAGGTTTTATAGAGGTATAATTGATAGGTGATAAATCTATATACTTAAAAAGTATACAGGGTACAACCTGATAAGTTTTGATATTTATTTACATTCATGAAATCATCATCCCCAAAAGTTTCATTGTACTTCTGAGTGATCTCTCTTTCCATAGCCCCATCTCCCTGCCCCTTCTGTATCAGGCAATCACTGATCTGCTTTCTGCTTTCTTTTTCTGCAGGGTTGGGGGGATACCAGGGATTGAACTCAGAGACAACTGACCACTGAGGCACATCCCTAGCCCTATTTTGTATTTTATTTAGAGACAGGGTCTCACTGAGTTGCTTAATGCCTGGCTTTTGCTGAGGCTGGCTTTGAACTTGTGAGCCTCCTGCCTCAGCCTCCCTAGCCGCTGAGATTACAGGCATGTGTCACCCTATGCGGCCCACTGATCTGCTCTCTGTCTCTGGAAATGAGTAGGTATTTTCTAAAACTTCATACAAATAGATCCTTACAGTGTGGGCTCTTTTTGGTTTGACTTCTTTTCACTTGACACAATTATTTTGACATTTATGTATGTCGTTGCCTATATTAGTAGTTCGTTCTTCCCTCCTTTTAGGATAGTATTCCATTGTATAGATATGTCTCAATTTCTTTATTCTTTCATTTGTTGATGGATATTTGGGTGTTTTTCTAACTTGGAGCTATTAAAAATATAGTTGTGAACATTTGCTTCTTTGGATACGAAGTCTTGAGATGGGCACAGGTTCTCATTTCTCTTGGGTAAACATCTCAGAGTAGATTGGCTGGTCATATGGTAAAAGTGATTTTTAGCTTTTTAAGAAACTGCTAAACTGTTTTCCAAAGTGGTTGTACAATTTTGTATTTTGATAAGTAGTGGGAATCTTCACCTAATACTTGGTATGACTAGTCTTTTAAAATTTTGTGTACTCTAATAAGTGCATGTCAGTGGCTTATGGTTTTAATGTTCATTTCCCTAAGGACTGATGACGCTGAGTGTCTTTTCATGTGCTGGTTTGCCATTCATGTAACTAAGTATTTCATATCTTTAGAAGCTATTGAAAATGGTATTATTTTTTATTTCAGTTTCAAATAGTTTATTGCTAGAATATAGTAATACAATTGATTTTTGTATATTGATTTTGTGTCCTGTAATGTTGCTAAACTCACTTGTTCTGGTAGATTTTTTTTTTCTGGTAGATTTTTTTCTGTAGGATTCATTGGATTTTCTATACATATAATCATGTAATTTGTTAATAAGCACTGTTTAATTTCTTCATTTCTGATATGGATATCTTATATTTATTTTTCTTGTCTTATTACACTGTTTACAACTTTGCAGTTCATTATTGAATAAAAATGGTTGCAGTGGACATCCTGGTCTCTTTTTTTTATTTTAGGAGGAAAGAATTTATCTTTTACCATTAAATGGGACGTTCAGGTTTTTTAAAAAAATTTCTTTCTTTTCAAGGTGTCATTTGTTAGACTGAGGAAGCTCCCCTCTATTTTTAGTTTGCTGACAGTTTTTTTTAAAACAGAAATGGATGTTGATTTTATCAAAACCTTTATACACGTATTGAAATGATGATATGCTTTTTTCTTTTTGTCTGTCAATGTCATGAATTACACTGATTAACTTTTGAATATTAAAACAACCTTGCATTCCTGGGATATATCCCACTTGATCATGATATATTATCTTTTTTATATATAGTTTAATTATATTTGTTAAAATTTTAAGAATTTTTGTGTCTATGTTCATGAGGGATATTTATCTGCAGCTTTTTTTTTGTTATGCCTTTGTTCACTTTTGGTATCAGAATAATGTACATCTACTATAATAAGTTGAAAAGGATTCCTTCCTCTTCAATTTTTCCTGAAGAGTTTACATAAATCAGTTTATCTTCTTTACTTGTTTGGTAGAATTCCCAAGTGAAGCTATCTGAGCCTGGAGGTGTGTGGGGTTGTGTGTGTGTGTGTGTGTGTGTGTGTGTGTTCTTTGTTTTTTAAGGTTTTTCAAATATAAAATCAGTTTTTGAATAGTTATAAAGCTATCCAGGTTGTCCATCTCTTTGGGAATTTGTGTCCTAGAAATTTATCTGTTTCATCTAAGTTGCCAAGTTCATTGACTTAAGGTTTTCTTTTTTCAAAAAATATTTTTTTAGATGTTGATAGACCTTTATTATCCTTTTAATATCTTAGAACCTATAGGAATGTTTCCTCTCTCATTCTTATTGGCAATTTGCTCTCCTTTTTCCTGATCATCTCTGCTAGGGGTTTATTTACTAATTACAAAGAACCAGTTTTTGTCTTCACTGATATGTTTCCCTGTTTTTAAAATGTTTCATTGATTTCCACTTTGATGTTTATTACTTCTTATTTAGTTTGGTTTTTGTTTGCCCTTCCTTTTCTAATTCCTATTAATTATTTTTTTTAAATTGTGGCAAAATATACGTAAAGCTTACCATTTAAACCATTTTAAGTGTGTAATTTTGTCACACTAACTACATTCACAGCACTGTGCAGCTTCTACCCCTATCTATTTCCCTTTTCAAATTTTTTAAGGTAGAAGCTTGAGTTCATTGATATAAGGTTGGCTGGCTGGCTGGCCTTTCTTTCTTGCATTTTAATACTTTATATTTCCATCTAAATGCTGCTTTGGCTGCATGCTATACATTTAAATATATTTGGTTTCTTTTTTCTGTTTCTGTTCCTTTCTTCTTTTTTTCTTTCTCTCTGTGTGTGTGTGTGTGTGTGTGTGTAGGGGGTGCTTTACAGATTAAACCCAGGGCTTCATGCATGCTGGATTGTGCTTCATTTTTATTCAGTTGAAATTATTTCTTAATTTCCTTATTGATTTCCTTTCTGACTCATTTGTGATTTGAGTGTGTTATATCCAAATATTATGAGATTTTCCAGATATCTTTCTGTTATTAGTTTCTAATTAAATTTCATTGGTGTGAGAGCCCATACTTTGTGTGATTTCAATCCTTTTAAATTTATTGTTTTGTGAATATGATCTTCTTAGTAAGTGTCCTGCATGTACTCGAAAAAAATATAAATTCTGCTTTTGTAGAGTAGGATGTTCTGTAGACGCTAGAGTGAGTTGGTTAATAAAGATGCTCATGACTTCTGTTTCCCACTGGTTTTTATGTTTACTTGCTCTATTAATTACTGAGAGATTGGCAGTGATGTCTTGAAAAATTTTAATTGTGGATATATCTGCTTGTCTATTTCTTCTTGCAGTACTACTAATTTTTGCTCCACGTATTTTGAAGCCCTATTAGTAGGTGCATAAATAGATACATGGGACCTTTACTTGTTATGAATTGACCCTTTTTTTTTTTTTGAACCAGGGATTGAAATCAGGGACACTAGGCCACTGAGCCACATCCCCAGCCCTATTTTGTATTTTATTTAGAGACAGGGTCTCACTGAGTTGCTAAGGGCCTCGCTAAGTTGCTGAGGCTGGCTTTGAACTCGTGACTCAGCCTCCCAAGTAGCTTGGATTACAGGCGTACGCTACCACGCCCGGCTTGAATTGACCCTCTTTATCACAGGTAACATTCTTTGCTCTGAAATCTACTATGTCTGATATTAACATGGCTATTTCAGCTTTCTTCTGCTTAGTATTTGTGTGGTATGTCTTTTCCCACTCTTACTATTTTTGAGGTGGGCAGGGTCTTGCCATGTCCAGGATGACTCAAACTTCTGGGCTCAAGTGGTCCTTCTACCTCAGTCTCCTGAATAGCTGGGACTACAGGCATCTGCCACTGCATCTGGACCCCACTCTTTTTACTTTTAACCTATTATTTGTGTCTTCATCTTTAAAATGCATTTCTTTCTTCTTCCTTCTCCTCCTCCTCCTTTTTCTTCTTCTTCCTCCTCCTCCTCCCTCCTCCCCCTCCCCCTCCCCCTCCCCCCTTCCTTCTCCCCCTTCTCCTCCTCTTCTTCTTCTTCTTCTCCTTCTCCTCCTCCTCCTCCTCCTCCTCCTTCTTCGTGGTGGGGATTGAACCCAGGGCCTTGTGCATGTGAGATAAGCACTCTACCTAAGCTGAACTATATCCCCAGCCCATAAAACACATTTCTTATAGACAGCATATAGTTAGGTTTTGCTTTTTTAAAATATTATTTTTAGTTGTAGATGAACACAATACTTTGATTTATTTATTTATTTTTATATGGTGCTGAGGATCAAACCCAGCACCTCACATGTGCTAGGCAAGTGCCCTGCCACTGAGCTACAACCCCAGCCCAGGTTTTGTTTTTTAACTCAATCAAATAACCTTTGCCTTTTAATCAGATGGTTTAGACCAATTATGTTTGATGTAATCGTTGATGTGGTTAAATCAAGCTTACCATCTTTCTGCTTACTTTCTACTTGTTTTTACTATTACTAATACCATTGTTATTATTACTATTACAGTGCTGGGGATCAAACCTAGGGCTCCTAGCATGCTATGCAAGTGCTCTACCACTGAGCTACATTCCCAGCCCCTACTTGTTCTTTTTAAAAAACGGTTTTATTGAGATATAATTCACATATTTTAAAATTCACCCCAAACCGTGCAATTCAATGGCTTTCAGTATATTCAGAAGTTGTGCAACCATCACAATTAATTTTAGAATGCTTTTTCTTACTCCAAAAGAAACTCTACATGCCTTAGCAACACTCCTCAACCATCATTTCTGCTACCCCATCCCTAAGTAACCACTGATCTACTTTTTCTGCATGTATTTTGGATAATTTTTATAAATGGAATCATACAATATATGGTCCCTTGCAATTTGCTTCTTTCGCTTAACATGTTTTATGGTTCATCCATTTTAGAGTATATATTAGCACATCATTTCTTTATTTTAAAATTATTTGTATATACATTATTAGTTGTTGACAAATCTTTATTTGTATTCATTTATTTATATGTGGTGCTGAGAATCAAACCCAGTGCCTCACACATGCTAGGAAGGTGCTCCACCACTGAGCCACAACCCCAACCCTGCATTATTTCTTTTTATTGCAAAATAATATTCCATTGTACAGACATACCACTTTGGTTGGTCTACTCATCACTTGATGGACATGTGGGTTATTTCCACCCTTTGGTTGTTATGAATTATGCTGCCACGAACATTCATGTTACAGTTCATGCATGAATGTATATTTCTATTACTCTCAGGTATACACCAGGAGTAGAATTGGTAGGTCATATATGGACATTCTATGTTTAGCCGTTTAGGATTTACCAAACTGCTTTTCAAAGGAGTCATATCATTTCATACTTCCATCAGAATTTGGGAATTTACCCCACATTTAATTGTTTTCATTTTTAAGTTGTAATAATCATTATCTATATGTTCCAAATATGTCCTTTATCAGATTTATGATTTGAAAATTTTTCTTTCACTCTGTGGATTGCCCTTTAAGTTCCTCAATAGTGTTCTTTGGAGTGCAAGGGTTTTTAATATTGATTAGTTTAATTTATCTATTTTTCTTTGTTGTTTGTGTTTCTCTTTGTTCTTTCTGTTTTGTATTTCTGATTTCCTTTTCTGTTTTCTTTCAGATCATTGAGGGTTTTTAAAAATATATAATTCTATTTTATCTCCTTTGTTGACTTATAAGTTCTATTAGTTTCATGAGACTTTTGCTACAAACTTGGTGGCTTAAAAATACACAAATTTATTCCCTTATAGTTCCAGAGGCCATAATTCAAAAGTGGATTTCACAGCTAAAACCAATATGTCACCAATTGCACTCCCAAACCAATACAAAGAACAAATTTCAGTCTTAAAGATATTATTCAGGGCTGGGGTTGTGGTTCAGTGGTGAAGCGCTTGCCTAGCATGTATGGGGCCCTGGGTTCCATTCTCAGCACCACATAGAATTAAATAAAATAAAGGTATTGTGTCCGTCAACAACTTAAAAAATTAAAAAAGATATTATTCAACTTTTGTAACATATTACATGTGTGAACTAAAATTTGCACTTACCCAGCCAAGAGACTACATCCTGAAGTTCACATTTAGTTTCACTGCTTTACTTTTTTAAAAAGTTGTGGTTAAAAATCATAAAATATGAAATTTACCATTTAACCACTTCTAAATGTGTTGTTACTGTGATCACCCAAGTCAAACAGGCTGCATTGGCTTGCTTACGGGCCATTTTCCTCAATTAACTTGGAGCCCTTTGAGGGCCAGAATGTCTTTTCTGCGTGTTCCCCCAGGATACCAAGGACTCTGCAGAGATGAGTGCCTATTTAGGCATGTCTCTTGAATTTATACCAAGGTGTTGATACCCGAGAGAAATTGCAGTTAGCACGCATGGTGGACAGAGCATAGGCCTCACGGTGAGAGGGGGAAAGAAGACGCTCGGACAGACAGACAAATCGTTTTAACTTTCTGGACCTCGGGATCCTGTTTTGGAGACTAGACAGTAACATTACAGGGTTGTTGCAAGGATTTTCATAAACTGCTTTAACACAGTGCCAAAGACATAGGAAGTGCCTGGCAAACGGTAGCTGCTAGTGCTGCTGTCAATTTAAAAGCTATTGTTTAAAAATTAAAAAAAAAGAAAAGAAAAGAAAGAACGAAAAGAAATAGTAAAACTAAACGCGCTTGGGTGTCCAGGCGAGGCCAGGAACTTCGCTCCGGTCAGCGCCGCGATAGGCTGGGGAAACTGGGCGGGGCCTTCGGAAGCCCCGCCCCTCTGCAGGCGTCGGGTCGTCCCGGCAACGCGCCCCTAAGGTAGCAGACTGAGTGACGCGTGGCGGCCAGCGTCCGGCGCTCCTGGGCACTCTCGGCATTGGCAAGGGCCGCTTGGGCGCAGCGATGACTGAAGAGGACTCTGACAGCGTCCACACCGACTCCCAGACCGGGGAGGAGAGCGAGCTTCCTGTTATCCAGCTGTGCGGGCTGGTGGAGGACCTCAGGTACCCGCCAGCGGCTGTTGCGGGCCGCTTCTCCGTACCGTGGACCCCCTGCCAGAGTGGCCTCGGACCTTGGCTCCATCCTGGAGGCCATCCAAGCCCACACACAACGCGGGGGAATCTAAGACCCCCAAAGTGGGTGGTACGCCTGAGTCTCCATTGCCACTGAGCTGACAGGACAGGGCGAAGCGCGAAGGGGCGGGGCCTGGCGGGTGGAAAGCCCGGAGGGTAATAGGTGAAGTTAGCGCCTTAGCCTGGTGTCTGCCTAGTGCCGGACTGTGTAGCTAACTGCTCCGCTGTTCTGCACCAGAAAAGCCTTTCCAATGCTAAGATTCTATGGTAAAACGAATACGGAAGCAGGATAGACGGAAGCTATTGAAATGATTTTACTGTGAGGCAACATGGACTTGAACCAGAGAGTACGCTCGGAGGTAGACAGTAAAGAATGGCTGGCCCAGTATTCTGTGTTTCTAGCAGTCTGTTTTACACCTACTATAGTAAGTAATGGGATATCAAGATTCTATGATGTTGTAAAAGTAAATTGCACATCTTACTGGTTTTGCACAGAATAACCTGACTCTGGCAGTTGAATAGATGTTACTTCTATACATCTATAAATACTTTAGGCCAGAATTGAGGTATTATTACCAAGAGCAACAATTTTTGAGTGCTTATTACGTGCCATGCATTTTGAAGGTATGACCCTATATAATGACACAACAATTCTAGGAGGCACACAGGATTAAGTCACTTTCCTAAGTTCACAGAGCTCATGAATGCTCATTTTGGGATTCAGGGACAATTCCACGGGCTACACTGGAAACTTGATATATGCTGAGAAAGCAAGACATTTTGGTATTTTGTGTTTTCTATTCAAACTTCTTTACTAATCTTAAAATTCAATCAAAAATTCAGGAATTAGCTCAGTAATATATGAAAACATCAAAGTCATTCTCATACATATGTATATATAACACATATGTATGAATTAAACACAGAGATATAAAACATTTAAGTTGTATATATGAGAAGTTAAGATGCTAAACTAGATTTGCCATCTTTAGTTGTTTAAAAAAATATTGTTCAAAGTTTGTGATAAATTTCCAGCAAATTCTTTCATCTCTTGGGAGCTAGAAATAAAAGAATTGAGATACATAAACCAAAGGAAACATCCGGAGTTGGTGGATATGTGTAGTTTCAAAAAAGTCAGCTTCTGAAGGAATTTCATAAGTGAGTTAGATGATACTTGAACATCAAACCAATAACAGCAATTTTCAATAATACCAGTGCTGTGACTTTTGTGGCTCATTAAACATGACAATAAAGATATCAGAGCCTTAAACAGCTCTTATGAC
>JAJEJO010000185.1:202128-272921 GCA_020662805.1 Glaucomys volans
TACAGGTGTGTGCCACCGCGCCCAGCCTTATTTCCTTTTTATAGGTGAGAAAAATAAGACACCAAGAGGCTACATGTCTTGAAGAAGGTCACACATGGCTGATAAGTGTTGAGAACTGGTTATTTGGGGCTTAAACTCTTTATAGAACTTAACTTCAGTACCCACTGTCTTGCAGCTATGGAAACTCTGCTCTCAAAACAGAGACAGAGATGTTTGAGAAATACTGCTGTAAACTGGAGTCCAGGGATCACCGACCTCAACGAATTTCAGACCTTAAAATTTCAGCAGCAGAGTTTGCACAGGTACCCAATGGAGATCTGAACTGTACTTTATCCCATATGTCCCCTTAAATGCAGGTGGTTTCTGCCTTTGGTGTGCCAGAGTTTCTATTTCAAGTCAATGTGAAAGGAATCAGATTAAATTAGTAATGAATTGACTCTCCCAGAATATCTTTTTTTTTTTTTTTTTTTTTCTTTCCGGTGCTGGGGATTGAACCTAGGGCCTTGTACTTGCAAGGCAGGCACTCTACCAACTGAGCTATATCCCCAGCCCCTAGAATATCTTATTTTATTTGAAAGAATTTCCTTAAATTGGAGGATTCAACCATAGAAGGCCTGGCCAGCTGCATAGGGGAGTGGAGGGGCCTTGCTAGGAGCCCTTGTCTCAGAGGACCAATCTGTGTGGGTTTATCCTTCAAAGATCAAATAAAGCTACTTTGAGGCCCATGCACTACCTGGATCACTTACTTGTGACCTTTGCCTTAGAGGTCTAGGAAATCCAGGATTTTGATTCATTTGTCTGTTTTGCTGAACACTGTACTCCTGGGTGCAGTTTCTCTTTGGTGTTCAGTTTAGGAAACACTGAGCTCCAGGCTTCTCCTGATCTTGTCTTGAATGACGGTCACAGTGCATCACAGTCTTTCCATCCCCAAGACATTTTCAGTAATTAATTTTTAGTTCATTGTCAAATGTAGGCCTTCAAGGAAATTAGTATGGGATCTCAGGCTGACACGTGAAATAAACCCCACCTCTGGCCAAATATCCAAAATCTTTTCATCATGAGTTTGTTCCCATTCAGGTTCTCATTTAGGGTAAGTTCTAGCAGTTCTGAAGGATCCTGTTAATGCCCACCTCTTTGACAGTGACTGTGGTTTTGTTGGGTTGCAGTTACGAACCAGGCGTAAATCCAGATCCCGGCCAGGTGGTGAGCGTGTGATAGGCCTCACTGTCGAACAAAAATTTGACCTTGTGCAAAAGGAGCTGGAAGACATGAAGGATGAGTTGAGGCACATGAGAGCAAATGCTGAACGGGACCTGCAGTACCATGAGGTGAGTGACCCTTCTCTCAGTCTCACCTTGGACTCTCACTTCCACCTGGTCAAGAAGTGTGTTATTATTGGTGCTTTGGAAGAAACAGAATTAGGATAAGACAAATTGAGGTCATGTCTTTAAAGAACTTACCACTTGCTTGAGGAGGCAACAAAATTGAAACCTTTTTAAATGGAAAATTTCAAATATAGTCAAATGTAAAGAATCACTACAAACCCCTATGCACTCAATACTCAGATGCAGTTAACATCAACCTGTGACCACTTTTGTATCATCCATGTCCCAACCAGTTTCCCCCTCACCCCTCTGGACTGTTTTGAAGAGAATCCTAGACATCATTTATCTCTAAATATTTAGATATGTCTCTAGGGTGTGGATTATTCTTTTAAAAAATAGAACCACAATAACCATACATGCTCTTAAAAATTTGCAAAAATTCTTTAATAATTCAGGGGTTTGAGGTTTCAAGCTATGAATTAGGTGAAAAATCCCTAAGTCATCATGTTAGTTTTTCATTGCTGTGACCAAAATAAGAGCAACTTAGAGGAGGAAAGATTTATTTTGGTAGGGGTTTCAAAGGTCTCAGTCCATCGTCAGCTGACTCCAAGGCTGAAACATCATGGCAGTAGGGCATGGTAGAGGAAGGCTTCTCAGCTCATGGCAACAGGGAAGGAGAGAGAACGAGTGTGAAAGCACAGTCAAGGGGCCAGGGATAAGATAACCCTTCCAGAACACACCCCCAGTGACCTACTTCCTCCAGCTCCAACTCTCAAAGGATTATTCCATCACATAGATTAATCCACTGATGAGGTCGGAGCTTCATGACCCAATCTCTGAACCTTGCTGCTTTGGGGCCATGCTTTCAGCACGTGTCTTTGTGGGGAACATTCTAGATTCAAACTATAACAGTCCTCCTTTATGTTCATATGCATGATCATGGTCTAGTCCTGCTTGAACATCTCTCAGTGAGTCAAACCAAGTCAGTTTTCCTCCAGAGAAGAATTATCCCTATCGATTCATTTGCCCACGAAAGGAAGTTGTTGCCTTGCGCTTGAGAGCCATGGTGAAAGAAAAGAGACGTGTGTGTGTGTGTGTGTGTGTGTGTGTGTGTGTGTTTAAACTTTAGTGCAAAAAAGAAAGAAAATCTCATGTATAAAAAAAGCATGCTTTTTGATAGTAATATTCATGTAGTCAGGTTTATGCCTTAAGGACATCTTTCTAAAACTAAGAGGCATTTTGCCCTGGGACAAAGAACTGGGAACTTGGGCATCCTCTGAGGATTTGTCCTTGAAAATCTTTGGAAACTCTCCTCTCTGGTGTTGACTTGACCAGGCTATCATCGAGGAAGCTGAAATTCGATGGGTTGAAGTCCAGAAAGCAGTGCATGACTTTGAAAAAGATATTCTAAGAACCATATCCAAGAAGAAAGGGAGTATTTTGGCCACTGAGAAAGTGCTGAAGTATATCGAGGACATGAACCACCGGCGGGTGAGTTGGCTGGTGGTTGGAGCTTTGAAAGGGAGAATGGATTCATAACAATGGCACAAATGATCCGTGTGGGGCAGCCTAACTTCATATGTTGCCCACATATGCACAGTTTTCACATCCCCTGAAGTGTGTGTGTGTGTGTATTTTAAAATGCATACTTTTCTAGGCTAAAACCAGTCAGGGAGGATGAACATTGGTAGTATAACAGACTGACTTCCTTTCTTTTTTTCTTTTTGGTCCCAGAGATTGATCCCAGAGGTGTTTAATCACTGAACCACATCCCCAGCCCTTTTTGTTTTTTATTTTGAGACCAAGTCTCTCTGAGTTGCTGAGGCTGGCCTCAAACTTGTGATTCTCCTGCTTCAGCCTCCCAAACTGCTGGGATTATAGGCGTGCACTACCACACCTGGCTGACATTCTCTTTTCTGTTGTTCCTATTTGTTTCAAGATCTAATGTATTTTCTTGAAAAAGGTGTGAGGCTGGTCCAGTCAGGTGACTCCATGGAGTGGGACAGGTAAATCTCAAGCTCTATGAATTTCCTAACTATAAGGAAATGGACCCCAGGCTGGCTTGGGAAAGGAAAGAAAAGAGAATTGGGGGGCATATGGGTTCATTTCTGGAGATTTTAGAGCATGGCAAGATTTGGACCCAGGACAGTTAGAGAGGCTTGCTAACTCTAGCACGCTATGAGTAATAGCTACCACAAGAACCTAAGGCAATGAATCATAAGATAATTTGGTCAGGAAAGTCCCCTACACTCTATCCAAAGAACCTTGAATTTAAAAGCATTGTGAAACGCACACAGGGCAGACCCAGGGTCCTTGCATCTTTATCATAGGTAAATGCCACCACATGGCCATCTCGGGCAGAAATAGAAGGATCTGAAAATAGACGACCGAACATTAGGGTTCAGGGTTTGTTTTGCATCCCTAGGTCTGCTTTTCAGAACAATAGAAAAGAAATTCATGAACTTATGCTTTTTTATTTTTATTTTTTTTAGGATAATTCGAGGGATAAATTACGTTTGAAAAATATTTCTCTTAAAGTTCAGAGGAAAAAACTGCTTTTACAATTGAGGCAGGTATGTGGCTTCCTCCTTTTTTCCTTCCTTCCCTCACTTATTGATTTCATTGACTGAGTGATATCACCCCCACCACGATGTCCCTGTCTTAATCCCTGGAATCTATTAATGTGTTGCCTTCCATGGTAAGTGAGTAATTTAAGAATCTTGACATGGGAGATGATCTTAGATGACTGATTGGACCTAATATAATCTCCCTCCTTATCAGAGGGAGGCAGGAGGATGAGAGATGATATGGTAAAAGAAGCAGCGATCGGAGTGATGAGATTATGAGAGAGGAAGGGGCCCCAGGCCAGGGAATGCGGGCAGCCTCCAGAAGCTAGAAATGGCAAGGAAACACTCTCTCCCAGAGCCTCCAGAAGGGAGGCAGCCCTACCAACATCCTGATCTAAATCCCAAACCCATTTCAGATTTCCAACCTCCAGAACTGTAAGATGATAACTTTGCCTAATTTTGAGCCACTGATTTGTGGCAATTGGTTTTAGTAGCCATAGGAAACCAACAGTAAGTATGAAGGCAAATCAGGGTTTTCTGTAGACAGAGTTGGATTGAATTTAAAAGACCCTCTTGACATTCGTTGGCCCCTCTGGGGACGGGGAAGGGTGGCACAGCTGTGCGCATGATGGAGCATGCTGTGTGGCACCCTCCTCCTTGACTTTTATCATTGATGTGCCAGATGTGGGCATGTGCATCAGAGGTGGCTGGGGACGGTGACACAGAATTGGGCAGGAGAATTAACATACTTGATTGGCTTAGGATCCAGAAAGATCTCAACAAGTTGGAACAGCTATAATGACATGATTAAGGACAAATGTGAGCTTCTGCACTTTGATCTCTCCAAATACCTGTACAAGCACGGCTGGCTAAGCTGTGGAGCGCCTGAGAGGCAGCCTGGCTGGAAAGCTGTGGCCCAACTGCCCCCATGGAAACACAGCACCCAGGCCAGGAAAGGGCTGGCCTTGTTCTACTCTGTCCTGAGCAGCTCTGACCTGCAGTTTCACATCCAGCATGAGTGAGCTGCACCCTGGAAAGAATCACAGACTAGAGTTCATGTAAAGTGAGCGATGATGCGAGGGGAGGAGAAAACACATGGGAAGGCCTGGAGGATGGGCCGGGCCGGGGACAGCAGTGACACCATCTCTGAGCGCTCACAGAAGGCAAATGCACCAAGTGGGAGGGCCTCAAGAGCGGAGGTGGGCCTGGGCTGGAGCTGTCAGGGAAGGAGACTGGAGTCAGTGTAAGAAGGATTGCAGCCCTAGGGGAGCTGCCTGCAGAGTCTGAGTCCTTGTTCTTGGAGTCCACACAGATCGAGCCATTTGGAAACAGGGACTTTCAGGTTCAATTGGGGAGAAGAAGGATGACCTCAACCTACACACCATTGCTGCACAGAAATGACACAGATGTGAGCCCTGCCTGTTGAGCTCAGACTAGTGTGTCGTGAGAGAAGGGAAGGAGTCACAAGGCTGTACAGACACCACAGCAGTAACAAAGACCCAGGGCTAAGGCTTCCAGAGGCTCGGTGGAGAGAGGCTTACTCCCAGGTGTGAAGAACAGGATGGAGCGCTGGAGCAGGAAGATGGGTCGTATTTGGGCTTAAGGACATCGTGTTGTTTGCAGAGAAGGGGAGGAAGCATCCCTGGAACTCACACAGCCAGAGCAGAGCACTGTGGGGAACTGCAGCCCCTGAATTGGGCTATTGCCACCAAAAACATACATAGGATGGCAGAGGCCTGGTGGGGCCAGGTCAGAGAGGATGCTCAGACATACCTGCTCTACAGTCATGCCACAGGATCGGGGGAGGGGAATTTAGAGGTTGCTTTTTGGGGGGTTTCCAGATTTAAAAATGACTTTTAAATGGCCTAATTCCTAATTTTCCTTCACAGCTTTGTCTGGGCACTGTTTCTTCTGGGAAACCTGTCCTGGCCTGGCAGAGGAGCCTTGGGAGCACTCTGCCCCCATCCACCCACTGCCCCTTACCCACGCCACTCTTGGGTTTCTGCGATTGTGGACGTGTACTCCTTGAGGCCAGAAAACACCGTATTTACTCAGATCTATCTCCAGTGCCTAGCACCATGCCTGGCCCTGGGCAGCTGTCCAGTACATGTTCGTTGAATGACTGAATGATGACTCATCTCCAAAGTCTCACCAGGGTGCAGGTGTGAGCCTACAGACCTGAATGTTTCACCTTTTCTTCTCTCTGGGCTGCAGAAGGAAGAGGTAGGCGAGGCCCTCCATGATGTTGATTTTCAGCAGCTGAAGATCGAGAATGCTCAGTTTTTAGAGACCATTGAAGCTCGGAATCAAGAACTGATCCAGCTGAAGCTGGCATCCGGAAACACCCTGCAGGTCCTCAACACGTACAAAGTAAGGCCCACCCCAGTGCTGGGCGCCCCCACCAGGCCTCCTGCACCCGGTTTCCCAGCCACAGGGTTAGGACTAGGGTTCAAACCCAGCACTTAGGCATCCCAAGTGGTCCCACAACCCTGGCTGCATGTGAGAACTACCCAGGGAGGGTTTTGTTTTGTTTTGTTTTGTTATGGGTACCAGGAATTGAACCCAGGGATGCTTAACCTCTGAGCTACATCCTCAGGCCTTTATAAACATTTTATTTTAAGACAGGGTCTCACTAAATTGCTCAGGGCCTTGCCAGGCTGCTGAGACTGGCTTTGAACTTGCGACCTTCCTGCCTCAGCCTCCTGAGCCTCCGAGATTATAGGAGTCCGCCACCACATCTGGCAAGGTTTTCTTTTTTTTTAAAAAAAGTATACCAATGTCCTAGTCCCACCCTGACTCATTGAAATAGGGTTAAGGGTCATGCATCTTGCTTTATTTTTAATTCACCAGGTGAATTTTATGCACAAAGTTTTACACACTACTACATTTGGGGCCCTGTTGAATTTGGACACGTGCTAAGTCTTCCCTGCTTAGAACCCTGTAAAGGGAAACAGTCTTAGCTCTAAATCAGGAAACTACTAAATTATTTATCATCCAATGCAATGCTTTTGGGAGAGAAAAGACACTATTAATAATTAAGCAGGGATTCTGAGCATGAATAGGGCCTGTCCCCAGCAGACCAGGCTGTCTGGTCACCTTCTAGCAACCACCTAATGTAGTGGTCAGCAAACTGGGCCAGTGTATTTCTACCCACTGGCCTGTGAGCTAAGAGTGGCTTTCATAGAATATCTGCAAGTGATTGCATGATAGAGAATACTGACTTTGAAACCCAGTTAAGCAAAAATGTTTCTCCTCCAGAAATTCCGTTCTTCTCACTAGTAGACCTGTATTCCAATATATTATACTCAACTATAATTTTTGTCAATAAAACATACTATCATCAATAAAACATTTGTAGGGTTTGGGTTTTTTCTCTTATTAGTATAAGTAATTATGAAATAAGTATAATCGTTTTGCCTCTGGGCCTACAAAGTCTAAAATATTTACTATCTGGTCCTTTACAGAAAATTTGCTGACTCCTGGCCTAGTGCCCAGGTGGCAGCGGTGGCTGTGAGCCTAGGTAGCTCACAGATGACCTTCAGTGGGTCCACAGTGTCATTTAAAAATGTGAATTTGAATGTGTTTAGACCAGGCTTATGTTTGCCAATATTTTTTTTTACAAATGGAAAAAACTGAGGCTCTGAGATGCAGAGTATTGGCCAGATTCAAGCCTGGGGTAATAGCAGAGCCAGGGCTCCCAGCGGGAGGTCAGCGGGTGTCCCACTCACTGCTTTCTCCTGACTTAGAGTACGCGGAAAATATTGGCCTGCATGACATGTTTATGTGTCATGAACGTCCAACAGATCACCCGCCTTTAGGTTATCTCATCACACTTGGTATCTGATCACTATTATTTCAAGATGAAACAGGTCCCTTGCTTCTAACCACCTTGGAAAAAAAGGCAGTTAGGTCACATTGGACCTGGATCTTATTCTGTGGAATCAGTTAACTAGCACAGGACCTGTCTGGTCTTGGGATTTTGGAAGAGGACCTACTGCTTTATAAAATGAAGCTGCCAGGTTGCAGGGCCTGAGCTCTGTAAAGTTGAATCCAAACTCACAGTGCAGATTGTTTGTAATGCCAGAGCAGGAGAAGCAGCACAGGCCACTGTGGGCCAGACGGGAGCCCCTTTGGTCCAAAGTCCAGTGGTCACTGTCCCATAGACCTCTTGTACATGATGGCAAGCAGATGGCGGAACTCGGGGAAATGCCCCACAGGAGTCCAAAGGTTGAGCAGGTTGAGGGATAAGCCGACCCGCTTCCCCCATGACCCACTTCAGCTCTCCTGGGAGGAATGGAGGCAGAACCTCACCTGGGACTGGAGATGGCTCTGCTGGGGGAGATGCTTCATCTGGGCAAGTGCTCCACCTGTCTGAGGTGAGTTTTTGTGTCTTACCACCAGGATGGAATTTTGTGTAATCTGTGCTGTGTCCCCAGGACCCAGGACAGTGCCTGGCAAAGCAGGTGCTCAGTCAATATTGTCAAATGAACTGCTGGGAGAGGAGATGAGAGGGCAGCAAAGTCACAAAGTGGAGGCAGAGTGGGGCTGCACAAGGGCATTGCTCCAGAGTGTCAAAACTTAGTCAAAGCAGAGCCAGAGTCCCCTGCCTGGGGACCTTAGGCTCTGGGGTCATTCTCCCTACTCCTCATGTCTCCAGCCCACACTTCTTTAAGGCTCATTTCCCATTCCACATCCTGTACTTGAATAGGAGACCAGACTCCGGGGTCAGCTTGGGGCAGGAGAGGCAGTTCATTGACAATATTAGCTGGGGGAAGACAGGTGACAAGAGGGGCCATTTTGATATAAATATCAAAGACCCCAAAGTGGACCTAGTTAAAAACACACAGAATAACTTCCCTCTACTAGCAAAAGTACCAATATCTGTGTTCTGCCAGGCACAGGGCCAAGTGCTGAGGGTCTAGCACTTAGCACAAGGCAGATAAGGTCTCTTCTGTGACCTCCCCGAGTGATCCTGAATCAGATCAATGGTGTCTTTTCCTGTGACCTTATGCCCTCAAACCTGCATGGTGATGCCTGATGGAGCACAAGCCTATGACTCTGGCTGCAGTAAGTCACTCTTGACTGACTGAACTAGAGATCGGGTGCCCTATAGAAGGTAGACTGTTAAAATATCCCCCAGACCCCGCCCCCCGGTGCATTTGAGGCTTTGAACGGTCAGGAAGTTCTTTCTGCCTGTTACATTGGTTACATCACATGGCACATTTGACCTGAAGATGGGAAGTTATGCAGTTGGGCCTGACTAATCATGTGAGTCTAGTGAAAGCCGAGTTCCTCTGTAAAGGAGAGGAAGAGAACCCCAAGCCCCAGATGAGAACCACAGTCCTGGCCACTCCTTGATTTCAGTCTGGCAGGATCATGGGCAGAGAATCCAGTCACTCTGTGCCCAGACTTCTAACCTATAGAAACTGAGAGACAATGAATTGTGATTGCTTTAAGCCTTGAAGTCTATGCTAACTGGTCACACCACAATAGAAAACTCTGGAAACCTTTCCAGCAGCAGTCTCCTCAACTGACTGGCATCTGAACTGAGCATCGAACACCAGCTCTTGCGGCACTTTGTGAAGACCCTGCCCCAACAGAGCCAGCCCTTGCCTTGCTGTGGCCCTTGCAGGTCCACTCTCTCCTGACTCTCCTCTCGAAGCTGCTGGGTACATGGTCTTCCCTCTGCTCTCCTTCCCTCCCCCTGAATAGTTGGCTGGCAGAGGAGTCTTGTCCTGCTTCCCCTGCCCCAAGCTGACCCCCGGAGTCTGGTCTCCTATTCAAGAGCAGGATGTAGAAAAGGAAATGAGCCTTAAAGAAATGCAGGCTGGAGAGATGAGCAGTCAGGAGGAGAATGATCCCCAGGGCCTGTGTCCCCCAGGCAGGGCTCTGGCTCTGCTTTGCCAGTTTTGACACCCTGGAGCAACACCCCTGCGCAGCCCCACTCTATCTCCACTTTGTGACTCTGCTGCTTTCCCAGCTCCTCTCCCAGCTTGGTTACACCCTCTCTCCCAGGTCCTTTCCTCAGCTTGGGTGGTTCCTCTCTTCTGTCCTCCCGGAGTTGTCCTGATTCAGCTCTCTCCAGCGTTCCTTCCTCAGGACACCCTTCCCTGACCACTGCCCAGTCATTCTGACACCTTGGTGCAGTTCAGTTCTGCGTTTCTTCTTGCGTTTATGTGACTGCCTCCAAATCTCAGAGTCAGCCTCCTGGAGGCAGGACCTGAACAGTGTCTGGTGCAGGTGGGGCGGTGGATTATCTGGGTTTGCTGAAAAGTGCCTGGAAATCACTGGCTCCTTCTGTTGGCCCATTCCTCAGCCAAGCAGAGCATATCTCACCTTCTCTGGTTGACTTCCAGCTGGGGGACAGAACCAAGAGGGGACCAGTCTGAGGAGCAGGGGCCGTGGGGAGCTGGTGAAGGGCAAGTGATGAAATGGGAACCTTTGAGGGAGCTTTGAGGATCCTCTCCCCACTCCCTGGCATCAGCAGGATTAGCCTCATTAGCAGTGGGTACATGGTAGATGGAGCCCAGGGACTATGGGATCACACTGCTTGGGTTCAAATCCTGCCTCCCCATCTCTGTGATCTTGGGCAAATTGCTTCACTGCCCTAAGTGGAGAGAGTGGTGGCACCCACTTCCTGTGGAGTGTCCCTCCCTCTCTATCCTCACCAGGTAGTCATGACAACTGTTTGTCGAATGTCCTCCATATGCCAGGCACACTGCCCAGCTTTCTACCAGGATATCTCCCGTAACCTTGCCACAGTCCTTTAAGGTGACTGCATCACGTTCAGAGAGGTCTGGGACTTGCACAAATTGTCCCTTAGTAAACTCTGGGTCCTGGTGTGTCTAACCACTCTCCATCTGAGGACAAAATACCAACGTCCTCTCCTCCCCTGCCAGTTCTCAGACATGAGGACTCTGAAGACCTGGGCACCCGTGAGCAGGGCAAGCCCAAGTCCCTGGACGGCCTGTTTCCCTCCTGCTACCCTTCCTGCCGTTCTGAGAGGACCTCTAGCTCAAGACGTGCTGTTGTTGTGTTTCAGAGCAAGCTCCAGCGAGCAGTGGAGATGTACATCTGTTTGGGCAAGGAGATCTTGCTGAGAAAAGAGCTTCTTGAAAAAATTGATAAAGAAACCATACAAGTAGAGGAGGTAGGAGAGGGAGAGACGTTTCTGACGTTTGTCTTTTGTCTGAAAGGGTTCCACCAAAATCCAAGATGCCTAGTTATTTATCTTGAGAAGTCTAGACCTTACAAATCAAAATAGCTCCGAGTCATCAAAGCAGAAGGTGGGCTTACAGCCCAGTAGTGTACATTTACTGCTGAGTGAGGTTCTAGAGTCAACTAAAAATCTTGTAGAGATTTTTATTCCAAATAACGCAAGAATGTGTAAAATACAATATTCAAAGTTTCGTGCCTGCAAGCCCATAAAAATGTTCATAATGCATGTCGTGTACACCTGGCAAAATACAATGTTTTGAATGAAGGAGAGAGAGAGTGTGTGGTGGGGGGATGCTCTTTTAAAACACACCTCTTGGTGCAGTGGCAGCTCTGAAGGACAGCACTCCTTGGTTCCTTGGTTCCACGCCTGTCTATGAAGGATGGCAGACCTATGACCTCTGCCCCAGGCTCACTCCAGAACCTGTGGTCACTTTGTGGAAAGTGAGAGGAATCAGCTGACCTCCCTACATATCTGCCTTGCAAGTGATCTCTTGCATTAGTTTCTGAGCTCATGGAGCTGAATTTTTGTAACTTGAATGCACAGAGGGTGTGACTCAGCTACACATAGGGTGTGAGTTTTTTTGGAAGGATGGAGGAAAGAGAACACTGGACACCAAAGTTAAATGGCCTGGCCTCGGGTTTCATGCTGCCAGCTTCTGGCCTTGAACAAACCCTTATTTATTTATTTATTTATTTAGTTAGTTAGTTAGTTAGTTATGTTTTTGGCACTGCTGGGGATCTAACCCAGGACCTCATGTAGAGGTCACAGCTCTTGTTGTGGCAATTAGATGAGACCACATCCACTGATGCTTTGTCTTGAGTAGGTCTCAAGTGTGCCCATCAGTGTGGCCCAAACCTGCCCCCAATGGCCAGAAGTCCACAGGATTACTTGTGACTTAGTTTTGTCATGCCATCCATATCATATTTGCATCAGTCATGTTGTCATTGTGATCAAAATACTGAGAAGAACAACTTAGAGAAGGAAAGATTTCTTTTGGCTCATGATTACCAAGGAGCCAGTCCGTGGTCAGCTGGCTCCAAGGCAGAAACATCATGGTGGAGGGGCTTGGTGGAGGAAAGCCATCCTCTCATGGCAGCCAGGGAACAGAGAGAGAGAGAGAGAGAGAGAGAGAGAGAGAGAGAGAAGAGGGGGCTAGGGATAGAAGATAAACCCTTCCAGGTCTCATCCCCAGTGTCCTACTTCACCTGGGTCCTACCTCCCAGTGGTCCATCCACGTATCAATGGATTAATCCATTTCATTAACCCACTGATGAGGTCAGAGCCCCCATGATCTAATCATTGCCTAAAAGCCACACCTCTGAGTCTTCTTGTATTGGGGACCATTTCACCACATGAACTTGTGAAGTACATTCCAGATCCAAACCATAAGAGTAGCCTCAATGGAGAATCAACACTTTCTGCAAAAGACCCAACCTCAGTAGAGAGTGACAGGTGACAATGCTAAAGCAGAAAGAAGCCTGTGTTCTCTCTCCATGTAGGATTTTTGAGTCACTCACTTGTTTTCTCTTTGGGTTGATAGTGATTAGATAACAAGTAAAGCTTAAAATTGACTTAAAAGCCTAGCATGTGGGGGCTGGGGTTGTAGCTCAGTGGTAGAGCACTTGCCTAGTACATGTGAGGCACTGGGTTCGATCCTCAGCATTGCATAAAAACAATAAATAAAATAAAGGCATGTGTCCACCTACAACTAAAAATATTTTTTTAAAAACCCTACCATTCACTACTTAATGTATTTAAAAGGCCGGCATATGGTTTATCAACTTTTTGAAAACAACTTTATTGAAATATAATCCACATACCATATCATTCACTATTTCAAGTAAATAGTTTAAAGGTGTATGGCATTTTAAGAATCATGTAACTATCAGCACAATAATTTTTTGCAACATTTTCATCACCCCCAAAAGAAACCCTGCATGATAGATAATAGACAAGTCCACACGTCCCCATCTTACCTCATTCCCATTCCCCAGCTCAGACAACTACTAATCTACTTCCTGTCCCTTCAGATTTGCCTGTTCTGAATATTTCACATAAAAGGAATCATAGAATATGTGGTCTTTCATGCCCGGCTTCTTTAACATGGAATAACATTTTCAAAGTTAATGTTGTAGCATGCATCAATTCTTTTTTTATTATGGATGAATAATATTCTGTTGTACAGATAGACCACGATTTATTTTTCTCTTCATCAGTTGATGGATATTTGGGTTCCTACTTTTTGACTGAGATGAATAATGCTGATAGGAACTTTCTTGAACAGGTTTTTTTTTATGTGAATATGTGTTTTCTTTTCTCTTGGACATATACCTAAAAGAAGATCATGAGTTATATGTGGTAACTCTATGTTTAACATTTAGAGAAACTGCCAAATTGTTTTGCAAAGTGGTTACACTATTTTACATTCCTATCAGCTTCCAATTTCTGTACATTTTCATCAACACTTGTCATTTAAAAAACAATTTTTTAAATGGTCATTGCTGTTGGTATGTAGTAGTATCTCAGTGTGGTTTTATTTGAATTTCCCTAATGATGAACATCACTGGTCATGTGTCTAATCCTAGTTTGGAGAAATGTATAGTCATGTTCTTTGCTCAGTTTTTAATTGGGTTATTTACTTTTTTATCCTTAAGGATAAAACTATAAGAATACTATATCTTTCTGGACTCAGTCTCTTATCAGAAATATGATTTGCAAATGTTTCCTCCTGTGGGTCTCATTTCATTTTTTTGATGGTATTGTTTACAACACACAAACATTTCAATTTTGGTGAAGTCTAATTTATTATTTTCTTTGAAACTTGTTCTTTGGTTTCATATCTAAGAAGACTTTGCCTAACCCAAGGGCATCAAGATTTGCCTCTACGTCTTCTGTAAGAGTTTTATAGTTTTAGTTCTTACATTCAGGTTTATGATCAATTTGGAATTAAATTTTTAAGTGGTGTAAGGAAAGGGTTCAAGAACCAAAAAAAGAAAGTAGATGAAGTTTCTTCACAGATTTTGTTATATTAACTTTCTTTTTTTTTTTTTGGTCTTGTGTTTTTCTTCATTTCTTCCTGTGGATTTGAGTTACCATCTGCTGTTACTTTCTTATTCAAATGCAATTTTGTTTCAACCTGCCTTCTTTATGCTATTACTGTCAAATATATTACGTTTTTATGTTACAGACCCCCTGCATACATATGTATTATTCTATACACTTGCTATTTAAATCAGTTAAGAGAAGAAATACGAAATTATATTATGTTTCACAATTCCCTCCATAAATACCATTTTTTTAAAAATGTGAATTCTGAATTTGTCCAGTATCGCTTGTTTTCACCCTAAAGAATTTCCTTTACTATTCCTCATAAGGAAGTTCTGCTAGTGATGTGGTCTCTGGATTTTTGTTTATTTGTGAATTTTTTTATTACTTCTTCATTTAAAAAATATGAAGAAATATGAAGTATCATCTTCCAGGCACTACAAGATGCTCCAGGTTCATCTTGGAGAATTCCTGCTCCAGCCTCCAAATTAACCATTTTTCCAAGAAATCCAGATTCCTTTCAATCATGGCATTAGTAATCAAGATCTCTGTGTGCTCATTGTTTGCTTTTATTATTGAAAAGCCATTCTGCTGCATATAAGATGTGTGGTGGCGGTCATTTTTTCCCTTTTAAGCCCATGTCATCCCATTGCCTTCTGGTCTGCATCATCTCACATGAAAGTTCGCGTTTATCTCATCAGGCTTTCATCTTATACATGGTGAATTGTCTTCTCTTGCTGCTTTGAACAATCCCTCTTTGCCTTGTGTGGATTTCTTTGCATTTATCCTACTTGGAGTTTGTTGAGTTCTTTGGGTGTGTACTGTTTAAATCGAATCTGGGAAGTGTTCAGTCATTGAGTGAATATTTTTTTTCTGTTCCTTTCTCTTTCTCTTGTTCTGTCACATGTATGTTGGTGCACTTAGTGATATTCCACATTTCTCTGAGATTCTGTTAATTGGTTCTTTTTTCTTTCTGCTCTTCATATTGCATCATCTCTATCAACCTACCTCCAAGATTACTGATTCTTTTTTTTCTGAAGGCTTAAATTTACTGTTGATTCCCTTGTGGTAAATTTCTACTCTCAGTTACATTGAAAAATACCCCAAATTTTCCATTTGGTTCTTTTTAAATAATCCCTGTCTTTTTATTGATACTCTCTACTTATAAAACATTATCATTATGTATTCCTTTAAGTTCTCAACCATGATTTACTTTGGTTCTTTGAATAGCTACTTTGAAGATCATCAGCTAAGTCCACCATCTGGACATCCCCAAAACAGTTTATGTTGCCTGCTTTTTTTCCCTGTGTGGGTTGCACTTTCCTATTTCTTTGCCTACCTCATAATTTTTGTTAAAAGCTGTACATTATTATCTAAAATGTACAGCTTTGAATACTCTTTCTTCTCCTCCTTTCTTGGGCTAGTCATTGTTTATAATTGGTTAGACTAGGTCAGTAGTTTGCTTCCTTGCTGTTAGCATCCTCTGATGTTGTTCCTCAGAAGGCGCAGCCTTGGTCTTGGATACAGTCTCCCTGACAACAGGGTTGATTTCTGTTTCAGCCGAGTTCTCTTTGGTTTTTCATTTTTCTGCCAAACTTCTGGCTGCCTCGATTGGCATCAAACCAGCTATTAGCCTCTATTAATTGTTACCCAATTTCTCTATTGCTTTCAACAACACTCTGAGACATCAATTGTTCCACATCCTGATCCAATTAAAATCAGGGTCCTTTGCAGGGGCAAGGTGTTGCTAGACTTCGAGGAGGCTTGCTCCAAGCTCAAGAGGATTTTTCTTTGTGTTTGTTTGGGGTTCTGTGGTGCTGGGGATTGAACCCAGGGCCTTGCACAGGCTAGGCAAGCACTCTGCCACTGAGCCCAGCCTTTCTTAAATTTTTGAGGCAGGATCTCACTAATTTTCCCACCTTGGCTTCAAACTTGTGATCCTCCTGCCTCAGCCTCCAGTTTGGCAATACGACTCTTCTTAGTGGTCTCTTTCTCTAACTCTGCTGGACATGGTGGTGCACATCTGTAGTCCAAGTGACTTGGGAGAATGAATCAGGATGATCACAAATTTGAGACCAGCCTCAGGAACTTAACAAGATCCTTGACAACTCAAGACTCTGCCTTGAAATAAAAAATTAAAAGGACTGGGGAAGTAGATCAGTAATAAAGTATCCTTAGACTCAATCCTTAGTACAAAAAAATAAATCAGCCTTAAAAAGGAAGGACATTCTGAAACATGCTATACCATGGATGAATCTTGAGGACATTAGGCTAAATGAAATAAGCCAGTCACAAAAGCACAAATACTGTATGATTCCATTTATAGGGGATACCTACAATGGTCTATTTCATGGGGACAGGAAGACTGGTGGTAACCAGGGGGTGAGGAGAGGAGGAAATGGTTAGTGTTTTAGGGAGTAAAGAGTGTCAGTTTGAGAAGATGAAAAAGTTCTGGAGATGGATGGTGGAGAAGTCCCACAACAATGTGAATGTATTTAATGTCACTGAACCAAATGCTTAAGAATTGGCCAAAATGAGCTGGGTGCGGTGGCACATGCCTGTATTCCCAGCACTTGGGAGGCTGAGGTAGGAGGATCGGGAGTTCAAAGTCAGCCTCAGCAACTCAGTGAGGCCCTAAGCAACTCAGTGAGACCCTGTCTCTAAATAAAATACAAAATAGGGCTGGGGATGTGGCTCAGTGGTGGAGTGCCCCTGGGTTCAATCCCCAGTACCAAAAAAAAAAAAAAAAAAAAGAATTGAGACTCATCAAAGTGTACTTCAATACCCAATTTTTCACATACACACAAAATTCAGAAATCAGAATAAGCAAAGCATAGTCCTAAATAAAGAAGAAAAACGAAGAAAGAAAGGGAAATGGGGGTGGGGGAAGGAAGGGAAAGAAGATTAGTGTTTCTGAACTGGATTAAGACATCACAATCTATCAAAATCCAACCCTCCCCAAATCCAGCAGAACCTCATGACTGCCCCACCCTTTGAACATGTAACCCTTACTATCAGAACTACATGGGGAGATGGCAGGGCCAGCAAGGCCTCAGAGAAAGAGCCACCAGGGTTCCCTGGGGTAATTGGTCCTTTCCAACCCAGGACCGGGCCAAAGCCGAGGCTTCCAACAAGAAGTTGCGGAAGCAGCTGGCTGAGTTCCGGGCGCCACAGGTGATGATGTACCTCCGGGAGAAGATCCTGAATATGGAGATGGAGAAGACCATCAAGATGTGGGAAAGAAAAGTGGAAATCGCAGAGGTGAGCCCCTGACAGCCCAGGGGGCTGGGACTCTCATTTCCATGGTTGTCCAGTCTTTTGTCCAGTACCCGGGACATCTTGTTTAGGATTTTGTTTTGGAGGCAAAGAATATGGATGTTATATCTGTGGGAAATCTTTAGCAGATGCTTCAGCTATTAAATCAAAATGAAGGATAAAACAAAAACAAAAACAAAAACAAACTCCCTTCTCACTGTTAGGGGACAGTATTTTCAGGTACCAGGGAGACACTCTGTAGTAATAGAGTGTTTTTAGTTGCTTGTTTTTCTTTTCTTTTTCTTTCTTTTTCTGTTTTTGTTTTGGTACTGGGGATTGAACCCAGGGGCACTTTACCACTGAGCTACATTCCCAGCCCTTTTTATTTTTTATTTTGAGACAGTTACTGAGGCTAGCCTCCAACTTGCAATCCTCCTGCCTCAGTTTCCTGAGTTACTGGGATTTTAGGCATGCACCACCAACTCTCAGTGAGTTGTTTTAATTCTAGAAGCTTCCGAATCCTTCCACACCATGGGTAATTTAGTGATTTCTACTTTATACATGGAGAAGCCAGTTTTTTAAAAATGAGATAATGGATTTTTAATATCATTCAGAACCCAATTCCATACATTTACAGAATTACCATGGGACTTTGTCTTTAACTAATATCACAGCCTTTGAATATGGTCCTATGTGCCCAGGAAGTGCCCTGGCTCCTTGTGAGCCGTGGAAGAGAAACAGGCAACATAAAAACACTGTGCTGGTGTCCAGACAACCACAGCCAGATTGCAAACCAAGGTCACTAGGAAGACATCATTTGGACAGCTTCTGGGTCAGGCCGCTTGGGAAACTGGGGACTTGGTGTTTTCACATCTAGGCCCTCCATTTCCCACGTTCCTTTCTCCTGCCTTTCCAGTTCACTTGGTGGCAGGGAGAAAATTAGGATCCAAACTTGGGCCCACCAGATCTGTATCCCAGAACTGCAGCAGGAATCTGCAACTCCTCAACTCATGGAAATGAAACAGGCTCCTTAGAAGGATCTCCTGAGGGGCACTTCCCCTTGGTGGTACATGCAGGGCAGAGCACTGCCCCCCACAGGCGGGGCCCACACCTTCAGCAAGGCTGGATGAGTGCTGCTTTAGGTATAGGCACTCAGATTTCCCCAAGTGACCTTCTCCCCCTCCCCTTTTTCCATTTTGCAGATGTCCTTGAAAGGCTATCGCAAGGCTTGGGATAAAATGAAGGCGAGCAATGAGCAGTTGCAAGCCGTCTACCCCCCTGGGAAATAGCCAGGGGCAGGCCACAGCTCGCAGACCAAGACATGATCCATTAAAGCACTCAGCTCTTTTCTAGTCACAGGGTCCTCTCACTGGTGTCCCCAAGTCCCCAGCCAGGCTGACCATCACCTCCCAGGCTACATCTGCCCATGGGGAGTCTTCATCGCCTGGCCCCTGGAACCGTCATCACTGAAAGAACCACAGGGCACGCTAACGGTTTGACACTTGTTAGCCCACATTTAGTTCACAAGCACAAATGAAAGTGACCTTTCCGCATGTGGGAGTGGGACAGAGGAGGGAGAGCCAGCCCAGTGTGTGCTGTGGGACCATCGTGGCAGCCCAGGTGTGCAACTATCAAAAACAGACAGCCCAGCAGCATGGCGAATGCCCGGCACTTGGCATCCTGAGCTTCCTCTTCAGTTTGGTGGGTTAGCTCCCCTTAGACTAGACACCGCTGCCAAAGAAAACAAGCACGAAGAAAACCAAGATAATTTCTTGGGGCTGATGTAACCTGTTCTGACCTGCAAAAGACCCCCCCTCCCCAGCCTCCCCACCGTAATAGTCATAGTACATGGGTTGAAGGGCCGCCTCCGAAGATCTGCCTGATTCCCGGAGACCCTTTTCCCTGAAGTCGAGCCCATCTCGAGTGCTGTTTGTCATCTGTGAAGTCACAGTGGAAGTGAAACTAGTTTGTTCTTGGGTGGAGGTTTGGGTCCATCCAGTGTGGCTCACTTCAGAGTGCGTACTCCGCGTCACGGCGGCATGCTCTTCAAAAAAGGGATGAGGGATGAAATGCTCCCAGTGCTGGATGGAGGTCAGGGGATGGTCATCCTTGCTACTCTTGGATATGATCCAGTCGCTGTAGTCTTCCACCCTGGTGTACACAAAGAGGCCTGGGCACATATCTCCTCCTTGAGTCAGGATTCCTCTCAGGACCCACAGATCCAACTGCTGTAGCTGGCACATCATGGGACTTCCTGGTTCCCCCTGCGACAAAGGACAGAAGGCTTCAGGTCTCAGAAAGACTCGTTTTCTTTTTTTAACAGATCCTTGTGCAATTTACTGTTTGTTCTAGAAATATTTCACACCGGTTCTCCCTGAAAATAGGGCAAATTATAGGATACTATTTCAAATCTGGACAGTCACCACCACTAATTCCAACATGGTGGCTTTTCCTGTTTATTAGGCAAATTATTGGTGGACTCCTACTGATTGCCTGAAATCTCCTGATTCATATTGCATTTTCTTGTCCCTTTCTTGTGTCCAGTACTTTGACTAGATCTTCCCTCTTTGGACTTCTCATTCCTCAAATATTGGTATTACTCTTCTTTCTGACTTGGAACACTTCAGTTCCCCTTTCTTTTCCCCAACTTGCTCCCATCTTTCATCTAAACTGCTCCTTCCCATCTGCAATCCCAAGGGGAATGGCTCTGGAGGGGTGCAGAGCCAAAGTCCCCAGGGAACACAGTGGGCTAGCCTTACAGCTTTCCCACCCAGTCACTGCCTGTCATCCCAAGGGCCAGTCCTCTGGAACTCAGGGATTCTGTGACACACTCTATCTCACATGTGATGAGCAGGTAGAAATTTGGCATGCTTAGCTAGATAGGTGACTCCGGGCAAGTGACCTAGTTCTTTCTGAGTCCAAGTGGGCACACAGTCAATGCCTCTAACACATATAAAGCACCGACCATGGTACCTAGCACATGGCATGCACTCTCTGAAGTTTTAACTACTATGATCTTGATGTCTAAAAAAGCCCTTGTTTTTGTACAAAAAAAATTGAGAAAAATGGAAAAAGCAACAAAGCAATTACTAGGTATGATTTACCTTACTTGTCCCACCCACTCCCCACCCCAGGCCTCCTCTTAAAGGAATGTCCCACACCCACACCCCGCCCATGGTCTATCTTTGGTCTGAGAAGGGGGTTGTCCTCCAAAGGCTACTCGGCCAGATGGACCTATGAGGCCTGCCTGGTAATAAAATGTTGCTCTCACTATTTGGATGGAGACACTGAGTGTCTGACAAAAGAAGCTGATTCTTCCATGAGAAGCAGAGGGGCAAAAGAGCGGCCCCTGCAGCCCCTTCCCCTCCAAGGCCGGGGGGTTTGGTCTGTTTGGGGATCCTCCCTCAGTAAGCATCCCTTTCCCTGAGGAAGTCACGCCAGAACAGAGGTGAGGGTAAACAGAAGAAAGGAGCAACTCTCAGGAAGGGCAGTAGGGAGGCATGCCCCACAAGGCCACTATCATGCCCTGGTAGCACCTTGGAAGGCCAAGGCCAGACGCACAATGAAGACAGTCTGGGCTTTACTCTGTGCTCTTATCCTAAGGAAGGAGTGCTTTAGTATCTTTGATTTTTTCAGTTTTTCACCATGTACTCTTTCACCCCACCCTGGCAATGGAGGCTAGAGATCTCATTCCAGAATTCTGGTTGGTTACCTAGTACTAGTGGATGGGCTCTTGTGCACACCTCACTGAGTTTGCATGAGGCATAGAGACTCCTTGGTCAGTAAAGTATGGGCTCCCTCCTTTCCCAGTCCCATTATCAGCTGATCTTAACTGTGCTCAAGGAAGGGGAAAATGCAATTCAGGACAAACAGATTAAATGGTGGTGTGGTGGATGTCTCCAGCTACTGCGTTGCTTTACAAGTTGCTATTCCACCCTGCTCCACCCTGCTCAGAAGGTGCTGCTTTTTCTTTTCCCCACAATCCTGTGGGGCAGTGACTTTTGAAGCAAAAGAGCTGAGAGAATTGGTACCAGGTGTCTCTCTGGAGCAGCCCTACCTCATCTCCTGGGGGACAGACACCACACAGGGGGGCTTTCCTTGAGAGATCCTCTCCCTTGACATCCTTCAAAAGGAGTGAATTCAACTTTTGTTGGGTTTCTGAGGAAGTTTAGCTACCAAAACTGGGAGTTTCTTTGACGTGTGAGAAGGACGTCTTTGAGAATCTCTAAACAGACACTAGATTCCATTTCCAAGAGAGGAGAAAATTCTAAGCAGACACCATTAGATGGGTTGCAAGCACAGTTCTGTTTTGAAACAAAGGACTATTTACAGATATGCCACAGTTAAAAATAAACAAAAACAAAAACCTTGAACTTCGAGGGATGAAGAAGGGTGATCACTTCATGCATAAACAGTTTATCAGATTCACTGAGTCCAAGATACACTTCAAAGTTAACATCTTGAAAACTAGAATGGTTCTCTAGTGAGTTGATATCAAAGTTTGTCGGGTAGCATTTTTTTCTTTCTTGGCAATACAAAGAATTGTGGATTCTACCATGGGCGGCCTCTTAGACTTGATGCAGTATGCCAGTGGACTGATGGAGTGGTTGGCAGCAGGGTTTGGTTAAATGGCTGTGTCCTGCATTGCATTTTAACACATTTTCTGATTTAAGAAGATGCTAAGGTTGCCCACATGGCAGAGATCCCAGAACAAAGTAGGCACTCAAGAAATGTTGAACCAACCTCAAAGAGCATTGCTTCACAAGAGGCAGGGTTTCATGCTTTCGCAATAAAAAGACTTAAAAAGACTCATCTATATATGTGTATTTGTCTCCCTTACCCTAAATAGTTTGCCCCTTTACATCCTCCGATGGAAAAAAATGTCCCCTGGAGAGAATCCTGAAGGTCATTTAGAGGAGAGTGAGTGATAAGCAACTGAGAAAGACCATTTTAGAGCAGAGGAGACAAACTCTACCTGGAGTAGAACCCAAGTCTGCTGGCCCTGCATTCTTGCCTGTCCTAACCTTCCTTGACTGGCCCTGAAGAGCCACACTTTGTCCAGGCTTGGATACCAGGGACCTGAACCAGGTATTTGTGAATTCTACACATTTTCCTAAGACACTAGGACAGCTATATCTGTACAGCCCTCGTGTGGGGAAGGGCAGGGCTTCTCACAAAAGAAAACCCAATATCTGATATCAACAGCACTAGAGGAGAGTCCAGATTCCAGAGATGCTGGGTTCAGTGATTCCTCTCCTACCGACCTGCTCAAATATATCTGCATGTGGAGTCTGGCACAGATTTTTAGCCCATTTAAAAATCTGTGATTTAGACATGCTTAATCACGTCATACCGAAAATGTAATTGTTCATTCAGCAGATTTTTATTGAGCACTTGCTTTCTGCCTAGTGCTATTCCTTCCAGAGACAGCCATGAATCCCAAGTCACACCCTCATGAAGCTCCTCATGCAGTGAGGAGGAGCTTCAAGGCCCTCCTAGACATACCCAATGCTCACGCTCAGGATTTAGGTTCTACCTTATCAAGTTCTTACCAAGCAGACAGTTTCGGTTTCCTCTTGTGTGTGACTGCCGCATCCTGTTTTCTGGAGTAGGTGTAAGGGACACAGGTCAATGTCTTTCACGGAGATTCTCCTCAGGATACTCATTGTCATGTGATTTCCTGTCTGGACCATGCAACAGAGAGCCCAAGAATTATTAAGAAGAAGGCGGTCCCCTGCGTCAGTGCAAATGCAACTCACAATCGAAATGACAGCAAGTAGGAGATGTGCCCATAAGTCCCTTTTCTTTCTAGAAATCAGAACCTGTGTCTGAGTTTTTGTCTTTGCTTTGAACTTGAATGTGTGAACAGGCAGAGAACAATGCACCCTTCCTCCACACCTACAGAATGTCTATTTCCTTGTTTCTTTTCCAAGGATGCATGGACAATCAGCTCTAGTCCAGGGAATAATATCCTCATCCCCACCCCCCTTTCTCCATAACCTTGTGCACATTTCAGACAGTCCACTGCCTGTGTAATTCCAGCTTGGGGAAAGGTCTAGAGGGAAAAGGACCTGTGTAATGTAGAAATTCTGTGATTGGGTGAGGGTTCCAGCCCAACTCCAGAACTTCAAACAGCCTTAAGTATTAAAATAAGCCCTAGAACAGTTCATCCAAGTCACCCCACTGCTAGCACACACACAGCCTCCTCTAGGAGAAGGATTGCATTAACTGCAGACGTGGGATTCCATCCTGACACCCAGCAGTTCCGCAAGACTGGGGGCTTATGCAGCCTTCTGTCCAGGAAGCAGATGGACTGGACCAGGTCGTTGAAATGCATGGCCGAGTCTGTCCTCAGGAGGGCTATGTTATTGCTCATTGAGCGGTTATCAAAGTCCTCGTGGATGATGATGGTATTGACTGGATACTCTGTGTGAGCAATATTTCTGCGATCCATGTTAGCTATGCCAACCATAACTATGGCGGACTTCCTGGAGAGAAAGAAAGCAAGAGGACATTGAGAGGCCAGGAGCTTTACATTTCCTGTTTTCTTACCAGCATGGAATGGGTATCCGACTCATCTTCCCTGGGCTTAGGCTTATTTTTACTCACTCCTTTAGATGGGTCTCCAGGAAATACTTTCCAAATCCCTAGGCTTGGGCCCTCCCTTGGGAGCCTGAAGGATCTTCTATTTCACACCCTTTGTCCCATCCCCAAAGGCTATCTTGTTACAATGTTAAACTTTCTATGAATGTTTTTGAAAACATACCTGCAGTTATGCCAATCATGTAAGCCTCCTGCTTTTAGCACTTGACAATTTAGTATAAGCATCTTTCTAATCATATACTTTGTAAATACACTTTGGGGAAGTTCTGATTTTACTCAGGATGGGATTCAGTTTAAGTTAAAGTGCAAGGAGTCCCTTTGCCATCCAGATGAACAAAAGTGAAGTCATTCTAAATTTGGTCATATCATTTATTGTCCAACATAGGGAACTTGTGAAAAGGAAAGGAGAGGCTAACAGCAGGAAGCTGGGGCAGCAGGTATAAACCAGACTCCTCCCAGGTAGACTAGAATGTGTGGTCACTTTCCCCGGAGGGAGAAAAGAGAGTAACCTCAGACTTCTCTATAGCAAGATCCAATTCCAGAAGCCAGAGTTGGGTGCGGTGGACTGAAGCCTTTAAAATCCTCAAGAAAGAAAGAAGTCATGAGCCACAAAATCTGTCCTTAAGTGATCATTCAAGATTAAGGACAGGGGCTGGGGATTTAACTGTTGGTGGAGTGCTTGCCGTGCAAGCACAAGGCCAGGGGTTCAATCCCCAGCACCACAAAAAAAAAAAAAAAAAAAAAAAGGATTAAGGACAGCACAATGCTTTTGAATATGCAAAGACCCAAGGAAATGTGGTTCTTGGGAGTCCTTTCACAAACCACCCGAAGACACTTTTCAGCCAAACCCCATGTCCAATGGGGAAAATCCACAAAAAGGACTGTCAGGAAGTGTGAAATTCATTATAACATCGGACTAAAATTAAAACGAAAAGTTTTCAAAAGTTTATAGATTATAATAAAAATGTAAACCCTGGCAAAAATCAAACAGCATAACAAGTTAGAAATTAAGTCAGAGGTGGGTATGTTTTCATCTTTCGAGGAGTCTAAACATCCCATTTTAGTACAGCTAATATATGTAGTAATGCAATATGTAAATATATAAATGAAATGTATGTAATCCACTAAAACTGGATGAGAAAAGAGGAGAGAAGTGAAGAGACAGGAACCCTGGCATTGGCCACCACAGAGTCTAGAAAGGACTGTTCAGAAAGAAGCAGTGGATTTAGGGATTTTACATGAAATTATAGCTCTAAGTAAAAAAAAAAAAACATTTCATGGGCTGGGGATATAGCTCAGTTGGTAGAGTGCTTGCCTTGCAAGCACAAGGCCCTGGGTTCAATCCCCAGCACCACAAAAAAAAAAAAAAAAAAATTCTGAAAAGCAGAATGGAAAAACAAACTTTCTGAATTTGTCAGCAGAGACATCTAAAGCAAAAGAAATGTCATATAGTGAAAAGAAAAACAAGAAATAAAACCAGAAAACACAACCTAAAACAAGAAGAAGCAGGAGTCCCATCCCAAGCTCAGAGAAGAGCATTAAGTAAGAGGACAAAAGTCTCTTAGAGACGACAAAGAATTCAGCCTATGATGAAGTGACACAATGCTCATAAATTTAAAACCATAGGAAACAAGAGGAGAAAAACCCAGAAACTTGCTCTTGGTAGGAGATTTCAACTCACCTCTATCAGCCTAGTAGACTGACCAGGTAGACTTCCTCTTTCATTTTTTTTTTCATGTAATAAATTATACACCGAAGACAGAGAATGAACTTTTTAATTTACATTTGGAAAATATTACGTTGGTCCACACACAGCCGACTACAAGACAACCCCAACAAATGACTAAATAACTCACCATGCAGCATAACTCAAAATGAATAATGTTGGGGCAAAACCAACAAAGGACCCTAGCATCTGGATATTTTAAAACTCTGTCTTTAATAAAGCACTAGAGTCAGAGCAAAACTCAAAACCAGAACTCAAAACTTAAAACCAGGACTGAATGAGAGAGAAGAGCCATAGTGAAAACCCTAACAGAAAGCAGAACTCCCATGCAGGGCTCGTTGGCAAGAGCAATGCAGATTATATAAAGGCATGTCTTTTTAATTCCATCTTTCCACACCTGGATTATTCATACTCCGCCACATTTGTATGTGTGTGAAATAACGTTTGTACAAGTCTACTGCAGCATTGTTGATACTAGGAAAAGATTGGAACCATTCAAATTTCCATTCTTAATGGACTCTGTGATTTCGGCATATCCATAATGGAATATTGCACAGTGGGCACAAAGAATGCAAATTATGCAAATATGATTCTTATCTATAAGATGAGTTCTCCAAAATTCATGATAGAGTGAAAAAAACTAAAAGAGTACTAAGTGGATGGTGTGCTAGCAGTTGTATCAGGGGATGTCATGGACTGAATTTTGTCCCCCTCCCCCATTAAAAAAAAAATGCTTAGGTTGAAACCCTGACCACCAATGTGACTGAATTTAGAGATTCAGCCATTAAGAGAGTAATTAAAGTCAAAGAGGCAGGGCTTTGGGGCTGGGGATATAGTTCAGTTGGTAAAGTGCTTGCCTTGCAAGCACAAGATCCTGGGTTCAATCCCCAGCAGCGTAAAACAAACAAACCAACCAGCAGGGCTTTAATTCAATAGGACATACGTCTTTATTGGTGGGGAAGAGACACTAGGGGTGTCCACATACAGAGAAAAGGCCACCTGAGCATACAGCTAGAAAGCAGTTATCAACTAGCCAAGGAGAGAGGACTCAGGAGAAACCAAACCTGCCAACACCAGAACTATGACAGACAAGTTTCTTTTGCCACCCCTTGGCAAACTGATGCAAATTTTAGCCCTGAGTCCCATTGTAAGCCCCATGGCTCCTACAGTAGCCCTGATGGCCCTTCCCACCTGGCTTCCTCTGCTGATTGATGTTCTAGTGGTTTTTCTCCTGTCCTTGGTGTCTTAAGGCAGGAAATGAGGACCTCAAGACCCCATCCCCTACCTAGTTGGGAGCAGGGTTGGATGTTGTTTTTTGTTGTTGTTGTTTTTTATTTTGTTCCAAAATTAAAATACTTAAAAATGTGCAAGTGACTTTGAACTGGGTAATGGGTAGAGGCTGGAAGAGTTTTTGAGGTACCTGTTTTAAAAAGTCTGCACTGCCTTGGAAGGACTAGAGATACAAAGATGGTTGCTGAAGCTTCTTCTTTCAAGATCTCAGATGGAAAAGAGGAAACTTATTGGAAACAGGAAGAAAGACCATCCTTGTTATAAAATGGCCAAAGAGGTGGCGGAGATTTTGTGTTTTCCTACCTTAGATACCTGAGGTTTCTAAGCCAAGCATTGAGGATGCAACTTGACTTCTCCTTAATGCTTATGGTAAAATGCCAGAAGAAATTGAAAAGGTAAATGGTAAGCAAAAAGGAACCAGAATCTAAAGATTTGGAAAATTCTCAGGCTGTCAATATTGGAAAAAAAAAAAGAAAGAAAGAAAGCATGTCCTGGAGAGAGCATCAAGAATGTGGCTGGACTTTTATTTGATAAAGAAATTATGGGATTCTATAATACCAGGAGAAACACAGCTAATCTGGAACAAAGGAGATAGAACAGGACAAAATAAAGGAAGGCTGTTAGATTTCTTGGATTCTTCAGGACAGGGTGTTAGAATGAATGCCTTATCCTTCAGAGAAGGGAGGGAAGACCCCAAGGGTGATTAAGAGGCCAACAGGGCTGCCACCGCCACCTTGGGCTCAGAGTGCCAGGCCTGAATGCAGGGCTGCCTCCTCAGTTTCAGTGGACTAGGCTGTCACAGCCTAGTGCCTCAAGGACAAGACCTCCCACCAGAGCTACAGGGGAGGAGTCACTGTCCAAGGGCTGGGAGGTCAAGTGCTACCCCAGTGAGCCTAGAGGGCACAGCATCAATCCTGAAAAAGAATATTCTTAAACCTTAAGATTTGGGGCAGGAGGAAGGAAAAATGGTGGAAGGAGACAGACATCATTACCCTACATACATGTATGAGTACACAAATGGTGTGACTCTGCATCGTGTACAACCAGAGAAATGAAACATTGCGCTCCATTTGTGTACAATGAATTAAAACGCATTCTGCTATCACATATAACTAAAAGGAACAAACAATAAAAAACAATAAAAAAATAAAGACTTTAAGATCTAATGGGATTTGCCTTGCTAGAGTTGAGACTTGCTTAGAATGAATCACCCCATCATTTGGTTTGTCCCCTTTGGAATGGAAATATCTATTTTATGTCTTTCCTACCATTGTATTTTGTAATCATACAATGAGTCTGGTTTTGCAGGTAGCACAGGTGGAGAATTTTGCCTCAGGATGAATCACACCTCTGTCCCACCAATACCTGATTTAGGTAAGATTTTATACATGGAATTGATGCTAGAATGGGTTATGACATTGGGTCTGTCAGGATGGGATGAAAGTATGCCAGAAGGATAAGAATTTGGGGGATGACTAGGGAAGAATGAATTGTGTCCCTCCCAAATTCAAAGGTGGAAGCCCTATAGCCCCCAATGTGACCATAATTGGAGATAGAACCCTTATCCCCATATTTGGAGATAAAGGAAACTAAGGTTAAAGAAGTCATAAAGGTGGGGCCCTAATCCAGTAGGATTAGTGTCCTCTTAAGAAGGGTTACAGGTATAGCTTAATACCGGAGCCCTTGTCTGACAGGTGTGAGGCCCTGGGTTCAATTTCCAGAAGAACACAACCTACCAACATTATATTCTTGGACTTCTAGCCTCCAGAATCCCCCCAAATGCATTTCTGTTGTTTAAATCACCCAGTCTATGATGTCTTGTTATGGTAGCTTGAGATGGCTTAAACAGGAGCTGGAGGGGGAAAAATTCCCTCTCTGTCAATAGATACAATAATCAATGGGGTCTGGGGATATAGTTCAGTGGCAGAGCACTTGCCTAGCATGTGTGAAGCCCTGGATTCCACCCACAGCACAACCAAAAAAAAAAAAAAAAAAAAAAGGAATCAATACATCCAGTTCTATAAGTATATAGATATCCATGAATGCATGGAATAGTTAAGGAAAAATATCCAAGAATCCATTAACAGAACATGGTGTAAAGGAGGAAAACTAGTGCCTGAGGGACAGGCCAGGAGGGAACACTGGTCACTGTTCCTTTGGCTCCTCATGTACGTGAATCTATGTGCATATATTTTCAATTTAAAAAAGTAAATTATGTTAAAAATTCAGCAACTGCACAACAGTCTATCAAGGATTTACATTAAAATTTATTTAGCTAATTATACTAAATATGCTCTTTCCTCATATATGATCATATATTATTTCTATAGTATATATTATAGCATATTGCATATTCTGTACATGAAATTATACAGTTTATTCAGCTGTATAATTGGATTTTAGATTCTTTCTGGTGTTTGGTATGTAATTATCCTATGAACAACTTTGTGCAGAAAACTTTTCCAGTAGTTGAAATTATTCTGTTAATGTTGATTCCCAAAAATAGAACCATTGGTCCCAAAGTGAGAGATTTTACAAATGTTTGCAAAAATATTTTAGAGATATTTACAAAAACATATTTTTTTCCAAGATTGCACACTTATTGTGCAGAATTTGGCGAATACAGAGAAGCTCAAAGAAGAAAATAAAATTCAAGCGCTCCTCAGGGGTTTCTGTATTTCCTTAGTCTTTTCTGTGTGCACATATATTTGTGGCAGTGACATTTGTAGGGTCTAAGGTGTCTCCATGTCAGGTCTATTGATTCGCTTAGCAGGATAAACGGTGGGGACATCAAATATTAAGATGGGTGCCTCTGTGATTGCAAGTAAAATCAGAATGAATGTCCTGCTTGTCAAGAATGGAGGAAAAGTCACTTTGCTTCTCAGTCGCCACCCACAAGTCCTCAGGGCAGAGGTGCCTTGGCAACTGGTGACTGTGAAACCCCCCGGGGTCAAGGCAGAGAAAGTGGTGGGAATCTGCCCTGCCATGCAAGGCTCTCCTGACCAAGCAGGGAACAGCCACCCCACTTCCCTGTCCCCAAGGCAGAGGTACTGGCCTGTTTCGAAAGGCAGATGCGATGCTGAGGATCCAGAATTCGCTGAGGATGCAGCCGAAAGCCAGGTGGGTGTACCGCAAGTCCTGTACCGACACCACCCAGGGGAACTGCGTGCTGATGACCAGGTTCTCCTCGGAGAAGTCCTTAAGTGGGAACTTCTGGAGGCCGCAACCTGCAGAGAGAGCTCGGGCCTCACTGCGGGGCAAGGGGTTGGTGGCCTATGGGCAGCCATCATCCACCAGCTCAGGGACCTCTCCTGCTGGCTCTCCTCTTGCTCATTATGATTCTACTACCCCGTTTCTTTCCTTATCCTAGGAGGTGGTCTTCCACATTAAAGATGTTTGGTGGCATCTTTGGACCTAAAAAATCACATCTATTGATTTTAATGCTTATCTGTTGAGCATGCGCCAGGCAATACCTGAGCTTCTGATATGTCCCCTTCTCCCAAACTCTCCTCTGGGACCTGGGGAGTCAAGATGCTTTTCTTCCAGGTTAAAACTATAGTTTGCTTTTCTTACTCTTCTTCTACTACTATGGTAGGTGGAATTTTCCAGAGGCTTCATGATGTCATCCCCAGATGGCTAATAGTATGTGTAAATCTGTGTGTTGTGTTTTAAGTTTTTCCTAGTTTAAATTTCTAATATGGTAAATACAGAAAGCTATAGCCCCATAAACCAAAAAGTCTTTGGCCATTGCCAGTAATTTTCCAGAGTGTTAAAGGGTCCTGAGAAAAGTTTGATAATTGCCAGTTCACACAATCCCCTGACCACCCCGAGGGCTGGGTGTTGCCACTCTCAGCTCATGGGTGAGAAAATCAAGGGTTAGGGTGACTAAGCCCTTGTTCAGTTTATACAGCTGGTAGTGTATGGGGCCATTCCAGATGAATCCAAATGCCATCCTCTCAACCTCAGTGTTTATGTTCTAGCCACATTTCATATCCTCAAATCCACCCTTGCTCTCTCTCAGCAAGCTATGTGATTCTCCCTGCCATGTCTGTTTTGCTTGGAATATATCCCTAGGGTTTAACATAGTGCCTGGCACCTAGTAGTTGCTCAGTAAGTTACCTAATTTATGAACAAAAGGGCTCTGTCCACCAAGGCTCCCTGACCTCTTGACACTGAGGGGCTAAAAGGTTCTGGCTATTGGGAGTTGTCTGTGTCCTCCACCAGTCCTGCTCAGCCTCTGCCTTCCAACTATCCAACCTGCATGATCTCTTGGGCAGCCTGGATTTTGTTTCCAGTGAAATTTAAATGCTGATTAATGTTTTAAATAATATACTCCTCTACTAGTGCTGGGTTGGTCCAGGATGGCCCTGTCTTGCCCTGAATCTTAAAAAAAAAAAAAAAAAAAAAAAAAGTTCTATATACATAGAGTCATGGAGACTGTTAGGATGTAGGATGTCAGAACAGGAAGACTCTGAAGATTGATCTAGTTGGGAAGGAGTACCCCACAAATAGATGCAATTTTTATGTGACAGTGAAAGAAAATTAAAAACAAAACATACTTGGGACAGGAAGGAGAGAAGGAGGGAGGGAGGGAAAGAAGGAAGGAAGGAAGAAAAAAGAAAGGGAAGGGAAGGAAATTGACTTCCTCAAAGCCTCAGGAGAGGTGAGCTGAGTCCCTCACTTTCCAGGCACCCTTTGTTACAAGACAACAGCCCCAAGGGCTCTTTTGCTCTTGTGGGCTGCTGGCTCTCTCTACGGCCCTGTGTCCTCCTTCCTCAGCAACACGCCCTGTTCTGAGGAGTCCCACACCCACAGGACTCAGCCCTATTTTTTGAACATGGTGTGCCCCTCTCCTGCCCACCTAAGCAGAGGTGGTGCAGATATTCTCTGTCCTGGCCACACATTGCCTCTTCCAGAACCCTGGGCACTGCATTTCCTGTAAGTTTCTCAGGGTAGATTCTAGAGTGTATTCAGGAGGGGCCTGAATGCAGAGTCCAAAGTCCAGCTGGCCTCCTGGAAGGCTGTGAGAACGTGGGTAAAGCCACTTCACTTCGCAGAGTCTTAGTTTCCTCTTTTGAAACGTGGGGGTGTAGCCCAGGACCCACACACCTCTTAGGGTTGCTATGAAGATCACATGAGGTGAGATTATGGGGCAGCGCTTTGCAAATGCTGTCCCTAAGACAGACAGTGCTCAACCTCAGGGCAGAATACACAACCGGATTTTAAAAATTCACACTGCTGCCTTGGTTACTCTGTAAATCCAGCTCTGCAGGTACCAACACTTTCTTCTCAATTGGTGGGCTTGGGTGACAGATGTCACATGATGAACACCCAGCAGACTGTATGGATTATACTATTGGTGACTGGTTTTTCAGCCATTAGGTCACCTGCACAGAGCCAGGCGTGGGCACGTGCTAATGAGTGGTGGCCACATGGACAGATGTGACTTGAGGGAGTGTGCCTGGAGCATGCAAAGGAGAAGCTGTGAATTCTGCCCAGGTCATGAAGTCTGGGAGGTGACCTTTCATGTCAGCTCCAAAGACAGAGTTTCCAATTCAAGATATTATGGGTCAATTGTCACCTACGGTATTATCATTAAAAGACCACAGAGGACCTCTCTGTTATGGGCCATCGTGTGATCAAACATCTCCACTGAGGACCCGTGGAGACTTTGCTGGAACAATAAGTGGCTCATTGTTAGCAACATGGTGTCAGTAAGGCCACTAAGTGCTTCAGAAACCACCAAAGGTAGGATTCCCTACCTACAGTCTGATTTTTGGGTTGGGACATTGGCAATCTCTAGTCCAAGACATTTTCAATCCTTCCTTACCCAGCGCCATGGGCATGTGATGGCTTTTGTTTGTTCAAGCTCTAGTTGGCCCCCTCAGTTGACCTAACCAATCCTTGGAAAGCCAGGTTATCGTGAGATCTGATGCAGAGGCAAAATGTTTGTCTGGGTCACTTAGCTGTGTTTTCCAGGCATCCCCTGGTCTCCTTGGGGCTGCAAGGCAGAAGAGGCTGAGGCAGGCGGAGGGGTGCATGTGCTGTCACGTCTCCCCTCCTTCCCAGGAAGGCAGGGCACAGTTAGCTGTGATGGCCACAGAGTGGGGCCAGTCCTGATTTAGTAGGTTTAGTAGCCAGCCCGCCCCTGTCCACCTGCCCTTTGTGGGCTGGAACTCTCAGTCCTAAAGAGTCTGGAGGTCAGGGGAGGAGGGGATTGATTGTAGCTGCCACTTTTGCCACCTGAGGCCACCTACAGTGGAAGGAGCCTGAGCTGCTCCTGGGACCAGTCCAGTACTCAGGGGTTGCAGCTGGCAGAGGGTGGGATACCCTGGGAAGGCAGGGTGGGGGACGGGTCCCACGCTGACCTTTGCCCAGTGTCACTTTCTGCAGTCTGAGGCTTATTTTCCTACCCTAAGGGTTAACCCTGACATTGGCCTCTGAAGCTACTTTCCTGCATCCACACCCTGTGGTTCACTGGGGTGCCTGGTTCCTGCCACCACACATGCCATCAGAGCTAAGTGCTGCGTCATCTTCCCCGAGTCCCTCTCTGGACACTGGGACCACTTCCTCCTGCCAGGCCACATATGACGAAAGCTGTGCACTCACCAGCAGAAGACTGGGCCACGCAGAGCAGCACCAGCAGCACCCCTCTCATCTCGGCCATCCCCAGAGAGGACCTCAGCAGGCACCATGGGCAGCTGGGGAGACAGGACAGTCAGCGGCCCCACCTTGGCAAGCACACACAGGGTTTCCTCTCCTCCCCAAAGTGGTGATTGCCCCAGGGTCGGAGACCCTGGAAACCAACCTGTCACATCCCTAGTGCTTGGTTCTGTGCAGTAAAGGGGCAGGAACCAGCGTCTGGCACCAACTTTCAGCTAGCAGTTTGTAAGATGGCCCCAGGAGAGAAGGCAGCCCACTTCTTGATAGTTTTCTTCTCAATCCAGCCTGGAGCCCTGGACGTCCTAGAGAGTTAGGGCTCTGAAAAGGGTTTGTTTTTGACTCATGGAATTCAACCCTTGCTTTAACTCTGTATCCATAAAATGCTGCTGAAAGGAAAAAGCAGGGTTTTGATGGAAGCCCACCCCAGACTCAGGTCTCTCCTGTGATTTTACCCTTCTATAAACTCTGCTGGATTAAGTAATGCTGGGGTTTCTTTTTACTAGTAACAGCCATGGTTGCAGCCCCAGCATTTGGCTCCTTCATTCACACAACTACCTGAGGACATGGACCCTCTCATGATCCTCATTTTTAGATTCACACAGTGACACTCAGAGACATTGAGAAACCAGCCCAAGGTCCCACGGCTCCCAAGTTGTGGACCTGAAATTTGATCTCGGGACTGTCCGAATCCAAGCTCTTGGGTTCTTCACCTCACACCATGCCCCAGGCCAGCACCCTTGCTTCAAACAATGCACAATGGCAAAAGAAACCCAGGTTCACCATTCTAAGTCACCTTGTTCCCCTCATGACACTGGATGATTCTGCTCCTCAGGATGGTCTTCAGAGTTCTTCCATGAACTGCTCTCACTAAAGAAGAAATGAATTCACTCTGGCGGCCTTACACAGCAAGCTCAACAGAGGAGTTTGTTCTACTACCTTGGGAAGAATGTTCCATTGTGGCATCGTGGTTACCATGGCGCCTCCAAGCAAACGTCTGGATGTGGGAGCTCAGGAAGAAAAGCCTCTCATTATCTAACCTAGTCAGGTGCTCTCCAGGTCTGGTTGGGGAGACATCCCTTTTGCTAGATCACAAAGTCCTCACTGGTCATAGCCACGTTCCGTCTTCACCCTCAGTACCTGCCCTGTAGCTGCATGAGTTTATTAGACAGCTGGACTAAGGACACCCACAACTGGGGTAGGTTTGGAGTTTCTGGTTCCTGTCAGCATCCTGTATCCCCAGTGTGGTTCTTCAAGGCTCAGCCCAATTTTCTTTAGCTCAGTAGATTCAAACCAAGAAACAGACCAGCCCTGCCAAGCCATGGGGCCAGTTAGAACCTGTGTTTCAGCCATTATGAGCAACTTTGGGTTCAGCACAAATGCCAGGACTCAAGAAAAGTATGGACATTATGGGGGTAAGATTTAACTCAGTGAGCCACAGAGGCTCACAGGCACCTGGCACCAGTGCTCAGAGGAGCTTTACTCTATGGGTAATGAAGCCTGGAGGGAGGCAAAATGGCGGGACGAAAAGAGAAGCCCCAGTGAGAAAGGGGCTGCTGTCTCCTGGCCCTGATGTTCCCCTGTTGCCCTGAATGCCTGCATCTAGCACCATTAACCCTATGTGGGGAATGACTTCCACTGGGATGGGAACAATTTTTGGCAGTGAAAAAAGTGAATGTTGGTCCTTGCATTTGCTTCACATTGAAGGTCTCAAAGAACTTGCATGTACATTTTCTCATTCACAGTCCAAGTCACTAGGGCAGGATGAAGGCTAAGCTTTGCAGATAGAACATGGTGACTCAGAGTGTGGAAGTCACTTCCCTAGAGTCATAAACCTAGAAAGTGGCATGGACAGGACCAAACAAGATCCTTACAACTTTAGGGTGGTGAGTTATCTCCAAGCCTGGGTCACATGATACCTTTATAAGGGACAGAAGCAGAAATGGTAAGTGGGGCACATCCATGGGCTGCTTTTAAGCCTTTGCACCCTGAAAGTCAAACTATAATAAACGGTCATAGGGATTGACTGATAATGAACATTTGTGCCATGTTTTCTGTGTCTATTGATGTAAATTTTAGTGCAGTGAAAAGTTTAAATTGAAGTCCCATGAAAACTTTAGATCATAAGTTACTCAATTTAAATGGAATATTTATAAGCTTTCTTTATGTCATTAAACTTACCATTCAGTTTTTTTTTTTGTACTGAGGATTGTGAACCCAAGGGTGCTTTATCACCAGCCCCTCTTTTTAATTTTAATTTTGAGACAGGGTCTCACTAAGGTGCTTAGGGCTTTGCTAACCTGCTCAGGCTGGCCTTGAACTTGTGATCCTTCTGCTTCAGCCTCCTAAATCCCTGGAATTATAGAGGTGCATCACCATGCCTGGCACCATTCGATTTCTTACCATTAAATTCTGTATACCATAAACTTACAACGGAAGTGCTAGAAAACATTATCATCATCTGGTACCTGCCTGAAAGTTTCCTCCTTTCTCTTTCTCCTGCTCCTGGGAGATAATGCATTTCTTATTCCTTTGCTCTTTAATAGGTTTGCCTACATGAATATATGCCTAAACTCTGTATTAAACACATGTGCAAGAGTTTTTCTGGGTTGAAGTTCTACATATCAGTTAGGATCTTTGGCATCTATTTAAGAAACCGTTTAGTAGCTGAACATTTGAGAGATCAGTTCCACTTTATCTTCTCAAACCTTCAAAGTTCTTCACAGTAAGTCCTCTGTCTAGATTGTTATTGGTTTTTTTTTTCCTGAGGTGCATAGTGTGGATCCATTTCTCATTGGATGACCAGTTAAGCCAGCATCATTTGTATCTATAGGTCTTCATTGCACCTCTGTGTGTACCAAAGTTCCACGTGTGCCTGGGATTGGGTCTGAGATCACTCTCCTGTTATATTGATCATTTGTCTTTTGCCCTGTGCAAATTCTACAAATTTCACACAATCTAAAATATTGCAGCTTTGTATAAGTCTTAATATCCTACCTAAATATTTTTCTTAAGCAATATCTTAAATATCCTTAGCTCTTTGTACTTTCATATATTTTGGAAACTTGTCAACTTGTGCACACACACACACACACACACCCACACATGAAACCTTGCTAAGATTCGGATTAGAATTGCATTGCATTTATAGATCAGATTGTGGATTGTAAATTAACATCTTTTCAGCATTGAATCTTCTTATTCACAAGCTCAAAATATCTTTCAATTAACTAGGTCTCCTTTAAGATTTTTCAATAAACTTTTATGATTTTCCACATAGACCTGGTACATCTTTTGATGGGATTGATTCCTAGATATCTTATACTTTTTGGTTGCAATTAAATGATGCCTTCTCTTATTATTATGCTCATTATTATGCATTTTAATTTAATAATAATTATCTTATTTATTAGATTATAAATTAAATCTTATAAATTAGATTATTTTGTGTTTTCCACGTAAAGAATCATATCACATACAAACAATGAAAATTTTGTTTCTTCCCTTCAATTGTTATGCCTTTCATTTCTTGTCTTATTGCTTTGGCTAAGACCTCTAGTACAAAGCTGAATAGAATTGGCTATTCTATAGAGGGTGTCAATATCACAAAAATCATGGTCAAAGGGAAGGCTTCTAACTCTTCCCCATTTAAAATAACATATGATATAGGTTGTTAAGTAGATTTACTTAATTAGGCTAAGGAATAACCCTTTGATTTCTAGGTTTGATTTTGTTTTAATAAAAATCTGAGGCTGAATTTTATCATAACTCTTTGGCATTTATTGAGATAAGGATATGCTTGTTCTTCTTTGATTTGTCATTGTGATTAACGAAGTTTATGGACTGTCTCAAATTAAAACACTCTTGAATTTCAGAGGTTGTTTTCTCTTTTTAAACACTATTACTCATCAATGTTTCAAATAGGATTTTTGGCAAGCATCTTTATGAGTTAGACTGGCCTGGAATTTTCCTTTCTTGTACTCTTCTCAGATAAACTGGTCTCATGGAATTAGATAGGGAGATAGAAATGATCCGTTCACTGAAAATTTTGCAGAACTCATTTGAAAACTCTCTAGGTCTGGTATTTGCTTTGTGTGGAGAATTTTTAACTATGAGTCATTTTTTTTTTTTAGTTCCTTCAGGACTACAATGAATCTTTATCTTTATTTGTTCTTTGTCTCTGTCTCCTTTTAAGAACTTATGTCTTGGTATACTATGACTTCACTATAACTTGAAGCACGAATTCCTTTTCATTTCTTTTGTTTAGGATATAGCATGTTTCCTAGATTTGTGTATTTATATTTTCTTATAGGTTCTGGTTTTTCTATTTTCAAATATTGCCTCTTCTTCAGGCTCTCTATTCTTTATTTCTGGGGCTCCAAATAGGCATATGTTAGACTTTCTCATTTTACCCTTCATATCACTTATCACTGTTTTCATATTTTTATCACTCCAAGTCGTGATCTGGGTGATTATTGTGGTATACTTTCCAGTGTATTAATTCTCTTTTCATCTATCCCTAATTTTCTGTCCAACCACCTTCTGGAGGTTTGTTTTGTTTTGTTTTTTAATTCAACAAGGAAACATTTTTCTTTTTTTTATTTCTAGAAGATCCATTTTTAAAGTCTGTTTATTTATGATTGTGTTTCCTGGAGTCTTACATTTGTTATTACAACCTTCGTCAAACACTTCATATACATCTGTTCTATATTTGGTTTCTGACAGTTCCAAGGTCAGCTCTTAGAGAGGTGGAGGGATTCTAAATCAGTTTTTTTGGTTGGTCTGCGACCTGGCACACAGAAGTGACTTCCCTTCCCTTGTATCCTCATAATTGCTAGTTTTTCTTCTTGCTCTGCATGAGTGTCCTAGGGGTCTAAGTTGAATACACTTTCTTGCAGAGAGAATTTGTTCCTGCTTCTGCTGGCCCCAGAGGGAACCACTTGCCAGAGCCAGTCTCTCTCCACTGGTTAGTGTTTTAACAGCTGTGCTGCTAAGATCACCTGCCCTAAGGCAACCCTTCCTCCCTGAGCTGGCCGCAGCTCTGACCTCAACTTACTTTTCTTGGGGTCTTCTCCTGAGGTTTGTGGGATTAAAGAGAACTCAAAGGGGTGTCCGCTGCCCTGTGTTGCATGAGAGGCCTTCTCAGGCCACCGGTCTGCTCCAAGTCAAAAGGGGCTGAGCTTTACCATAGACCACGTGCTAGAAGCTGGCCTAGTGGCTTTCCGGCCGAGCGAAATGTCACTCAGGTAGTCTCATACTTCCTGTTTGCACCTTTGGGTTTGGCGTTGCAATTGTTTGGTTTCATGCATTCTGGTTTCTGGCTGCTTTACTCAAAGTCTTCATACCCTTGGATTCACATATTCCAGTATGAATGAATCTCACTTGAGTTCCAGCCACTCTTTCTGAGTGACAACATTTATGTTTCCAGTTTTCATCACTGTACTCTTTATGGAATCCTTTAGCCTTCTCTTGTCTGTGTGTGTGTGTGTGTGTGTGTGTGTAGGGGCTATAATGCCACACAGGATTGATATGCTCATGAGCCCCTGGGTGGACCTTCAGCCACAGCCAGACCTGTCAGATCCCTTTTTCCCTGGACTTGAGTCTTGAGCCAAGGGTCAGAGAGATTAAAATGGTTGGAGCCACTCAGCCAGCCCAACAGAAGGTTCTGCTGGCTCTGATGCCACATCAAGGGCATGTCCTTGTCCCACCCTTCACACGATGTTTCTTCTGTGAAGTCTCGCCTGCAAATTTTTTTTCTGCATAGCCGTCAGTTCAGAGGCACTTTCCTTTGCTACCAACAAAAGAAAACCTGACTGATGCTGGGTGCGGCGGCACATGCCTGTAATTCCAGTAATTCAGGAGGCTGAAGCAGGAGGATTGCAAGTTTGAGGCCAGCCTCAGCAATTTAATGAGACCCTCAACAACTTAGTGAGGCCCTGTCTCAAAATAAAAATAATAAGAACTGGGGATGTACTTCAGTGGAAAAGTATCCTTAGTTTAAATCCTTAGTACCAAAAAAAAAAAAAAAAAAAAAAAGAGAGAGAGAGAGAAGAAAAAGGAAGAAAAAGATAACCAGAATGACCCACTGGTTTTGTGCTCACAATATCTTCTATGTCTTTTATTTTATTCCATATCTGATAAATGACTAATGCCAATAATACCTAGTCAATAATAAGAACAACAGCAATCACTGAAATAGAGTGAATTTGAATTTTATCTTGGTTGACTTCCCAAGAAATTTTTTTCTTTTAATAAAAATACATTATGAAGCCGGACACAGTGGCACATGCCTGTAATCCCAGCACTTGGGAGGCTGAGGCAGGAGGATCGCGAGTTCAAAGCCAGCCTTAGCAACTTAGTGAGACCCTAAGCAACTCAGTGAGACTTTGTCTCTAAATAAAATATAAAAAAGGGTTGGGGATGGGGCTTGGTGGTTAAGTGCCCCTGGGTTCAATCCCCAGTACCAAAAAAAAAAAAAATTATGGAATATTTTGTACACACAAAAGGGGATACTTAATATGTACATAGTAACAACATGCTATGGTTCCCATATGGTCCGAGTATGTCCTCCAAGGGTTCATGTGTTCAGTGGTGATGTTGGCAGGTGGTGGAACTTGTCGGAGATGGAGCTTAATGAAAGATTACTAGGTCTTTGGGGGTGCTGCCTCTCAGAAAGGATTAACATAGTTCTTGTGGGACCTCAATTCCCGAGGGAGCAGTTGTTGTAAATGAGCTAGTCTGGTCCCTTCCTCTTTCCTAGCGTCTTATTTCACCATGTGACCTCTCCCTCTCGCATGTGCTCCTGTCTTGATGCCATGCCATCCCACTCACCAGAGTCCATGCCATGATGTTTGGATTTTCAGCCTCTAAAACTGTGAGCCAAATAAACCTTTTAGCAAGTTACCCAGCCTCAGGTGTTTTGTTATAGCAATGGAGGACACAACATAAACACACACAAAAAAACAGCACTACCAGTTACCTATTACCCAGCATATGAACTAGACTAAGAGCATCACCATGGTGTCCATTTGAACTTCCCAATCATATTCCTTCTCCTTCCCAGCAAGGGTGGCCCCTCAGTTTTTTTTTTCACCCAGCCAAATATGCAAAAATGCTTCACTGTTATTTAATTTAAACAAAATCACATTTCAGTAAAATATAAATTCCCTAGCATAAGCAGTCCTATACAAATATTTCATTTAATCCAGGTTGATGAAAGAAGGATGTAGGCCAGCCTAACTCAAGCCCCCAAGTTGGACTGACTTTGGGCCACTGCCTGTTCCCCATGTCCACAGGAAGAGGTCAGAAATCCTAACCATACACCTTTTCACACTCTCACAGTGTTTCAAAGTGACAGGGGCATCTCTAGAACCAGTGGTCCCACAATTCCAGCATTACCTGTAGTTTTATAGGAAAAAAATTGGAAACAACCCAAACATCCATTAATAAGGCATTGATTTAATAAGCAAGAGTACTATGAAATGCCAGACACCCGCTGATGAGAGTGATGTAACTGTACAGATACTGAAAGCTGATGGGGCAAGACTGAATACATCTGATTCTACATTTACAAAGTGAACACTAATGCCATGTCGCCAGAGAAAACTGGATGAACTGTTGACCCTGATTTTCTAGAGGTAGAATGAAAGATTAAAATTAGCCTGGTGCAGTCGCACACACCTGTAATCCCAGCAACTTGGGAGGCTGAGGCAGGAGGATCGAAAGTTCAAAGACAGTCAGCAATTTAGCGAGGCCCTACACAACTTAGTGAGACCCTGTCTCAAAATAAAAAATAAAAGTTGAGAATGTGGCTCAGTGATAAAGCTCCCCTGGATTCAATTCCCAGTACCAAAATAAAAAAAATAAAATTATGAGGAAATTTTTATATTCAGTATTGTTTGAATTATAAAGTCAATTTTATAATTGGGAAAAATGCTAATTTTTAAAAGGAAGGAACTGTTTCAAGTGTATAAATTCTCTTCACTACTGATTCTTTAAAGAAAGTGGAAAAAACTAAATATTACTCTCTAATATTATTCTCTATCTGCAAGAAAACCAATAAATAGTCCAGAAATAAAAGACTTTTGGCCAAAAAAAGTTTTAAAAATTTACAGGAAAAAAAAAAATTTTCCCCCAGTTGAATAGTCCTAAGTTGAAAACCGTTTCAAAGATTCCTCTTAAAGACTTCCACCCCCTAATCCAGGTCCCTAATTGTCACTTGTCCTTCACTGATGGAAACATCCCTGATGTCATCTGTAGAACCTGGAGCATTCAGCTCTTGGAGATGTCTCTTCCAACTAAGGGCAATTAGTGGATCTCAGGTGTGTTTTCATTTGCCGGTTATTTCATAAACAGCACAAAGAAAATTCAAATTGTAGTATGCAATCTAACATCCATCACCTGATTTTGTCACTTTAGACATAAAATTATTATACTTTCAATGTTGGAAGCAATTTCCACTAAGTTGTGGATGGCACTTTGGGGTTTACTTATAAAAACACCAACTTTTATCAAAAACAAAGAGTTCTTCAAAAAAGCCCAAAATACTTTTGAGGGAGTTCTGTTCATTGATTCCTCTCTGGGAAGGTGTCTGAAGTAAAGAGATCCATTTCCAGTCTCAAAGAGCTAGGTCTTTGGGAAATGGTGCCTGACCATCTGGTATCCCTCTTTGCTGTTGGTGGTATTCGACAAAAGGAATACAGTGATTGGTCAGAATTACAGATACTTGGTATCTACACTGCAGCTCTCAGCTCTCCAGTGCCATGCCCAGAGCAGACATCACATCCTCCTACCCTGCATCCTTCCCCTCTGAGCCTGAGCTGCCTCCTTGGAATGCTGCTCAGAACAGGCCATCACTACCAATCCATCAGAGTTGTTTATAAGGAAAACCCTCTTTGTCATCTCTGGGCCACACGAATAAAATCAATAGACTCACTTTCCCCTCCAAAGAAAAGACATGTTTATTCAGTAGCCCCAGACTTTAAAACAAGGTTATCTCATGCCAATAGCCTAAGTTAAATATTACTAAATCAAATATTAATTTCTGAGCTAAACAATTAAAATTACTGGAAAAAAATGAAAAAGTGTATGGTTAGGATTTCTGACTTAATCAAAGTAGGATAATGAATGAATGCTTGAACAAAAGGGTACTTTGTTATTTTGTGTAAACTATCCAATAGATTGACATTTTTGGTAAAGGGGATTTTTGTTTTGTTTTCTGAGACAATATGCAAGCATTTTATTATGTGAACTCAACACAGTCTGACAAATGCGTATGTAGCAGAGAAAACAAAGCAAAACAGAATTTTATTTTTAAAAAGAGATGCTTAAGGAGTTGCCTGACCAGGTGTGTGGCGCACACCTGTGATCCCAGCAGCTGGGGAGGCTGAGGCAGGAGGTTCTCAAATTCAAAGCCAGCCTCAGCACGGGCAAGGTGCTAAGCAACTCAGTGAGACCCTGTCTCTAAATAAAATACAAAACAGGGCTGGGGATGTGGCTCAGTGGCCGAGTGCCCCTGAGTTCAATCCCCAGTTCAAAAGAAAAAAAGAGTTGTCTGTGGAAGGGGAGGCATATCTGAGTTCTCCCCTGAGATTGTGGACCTCAAGAAGATGGCTTCCTCCTCACCGTGGACAACCATGCTGCAGAAATGAGAATGAATTGTAGTTATGAGATCAAAACCTCCAGTTAAATGAGGAGGCACTATATAGGGCTTTCAGTGTATTTCATCTGTAGCCATTGGCCTTGGCATAAGTTTCCCAGTCAGGCTTCTGTGGAATGAAATGTAGATATGAGTTGGAGAGGAGGAGAAGGAGAAGGAAACCCAGCATCTTAGTCAGCTTTTTCGCTGCTGTGACTAAAGGATCTGACCAGAACAACTGTAGAGGAGGAAAAGTGTATTTGAGGGCTCATGGTTTCTGAGGTCTCAATCCATCGACAGCTGGTCCTTGGGCTCAAGGTGAAGCAAAACATCACGGTGGGCTGGTGGAGGGAAGCAGCTCATATGATGATCAGAAAGCAGAGAGAGAGAGAGAGACTCCACTCTCCAGATACAAATATATATATTCCAAAGCCTTACCCTCAATGAACCACTTCCTCCAGCCACACCCCACCTGCCTCCAGTTACCACTCAGTTAATCCCATCAGGGATTGATTCACTGATTAGGTTAAGGCTATAACCCAATCATTTCTCCTCTGCACCATCTTGCATTGTCGCACAGGTGAGCTTTTAGGGGCACTACATCTAAACCATAACACTCAGGAGACAGGGAAATTAAAAAAGGCAGAGGCGAAAAGGAAGGGAAAAGGTAGAAAGGAGGGAAAATGAAAAGAGGGTAAGGAAATAACTCAAGACTCAGAAAACCTTTTCCGTTAAGGGCCAGTGTCTTGGTCAACTTCATAGGATTATAGTAAAATACATGAGGCAATCAACTCACAAAGATAAACAGTTTATTTAGCTTATGGTTCTGGAGATTCAAGTCCAAGATCAGGTGGTCCCATGGATTTGGGCAGAGAACATGTAGGAATGAGTGCTCACATCTTTAGCCGAAAAAAGAGGGACCAAGAGATGGGGGTTCCATAATCTGTTTCAAAGGCATGCCCCAATGACCTAAGGATCTCCCACTGGATCCCACCTCTTAAAGGTTCATTGCACCTTCCAAGAGTACCACCTTGGGGACTAAGTCTTAATAGCACACAGACTCCTGAAGGACACTACACATATTCAAACCATAGCAACCAGGTAGGAAATATTTTAGGCTTTACAGGGTCCTAGATGCAACATTGAAGATATATGTAGGCATTTATATAACAAAAGAAAAAAAACAAATTTCCAAAAATTTTGATTGAAAAATGATCGTCAAATAGGATGTTGTTGTTGTTAATACAGGTCTACTGAGAAGAATGAAATTCTTTTTAGGAGATCATATTTCAGCTGGGTGATGCATCCGAGTCCTCAAGGAAGCCTCACATGAGGGCGAGAAGCAGAACCAACCAATCAGGCAGCTTTCCAGTGGCAGGAACCTCAGACTAGGAAGGAGAAGGTGCTGTGGAAGGCACAAGGATCTGAAGGTCATTGGAGAGGTCCCTGCTGGATGAGGGTCAAGGGACTACCAGGCAAAAGAAGCAATTCTGGGTGCCCCACACCCATCCCTTCCTCCCCTCTGCTCAGTGAAAACCAATCCCACTTGGCCTGGCAAAAGCAGGTGGCAGTTGGATTTGTCCCACTGGCTATAGTTTGCCAATCCCTGGTTTAAGACATTACAGAGGACTCGGGATATAGCTCAGTTGGTAGGGTGCTTCCCTGTCAAGCACAAGGCCTGGGTTCAATCCTCAGCACCAGAAAAAAAAAATGGTGACATTATGGAGTTAAAGGGGGAGGAAAGCATTCCCGGGGAGTCCACGTTCTTCACTTGGCCACATGATGGAGTCCCCATTCATTTTGTTGAAACGGTTGGAACCTGTAGGAATTGGGAAATCAACACACCGTGATTGGTAAACAGAGTCACAGCTCTTGACTCTGGCAAAGAAGGATGAGAAGTAGTCTTGCAAAAAATCATGGAGGCAGAAAAATGTGGACTTTGGAGTTACTAACTTCTTCATATACAATTTATTTTAATTTCTTTATTATTTTGTAGCTCGGTATTTTTTTATTGAGCTAAAATTCACACAACATGGTAAGCACCCATTTAAAAGCCATTTTAAAGTATAAATGCAGTTTCGTGGTTTTTAGAGTGTTCAGTGTTGGGCAATCATCACCACCATCGACTCCCAGAACATTTGCCTCACTTCAAACAGAATCCCTGAACCCATTGGGTCATCCCTCCCTATTCCTTCCCCTCCCCTCATAAACACTAGTCTACTTTGCACCTCAGTGGATTTCCCTATTATGTACACTCATGTAAATGGAGTCTTATGCTGTATGGCCTTTGATATTTGGCTCCTTCGATTTAGCATGATGATTTCAAGGGTCATGTATCAATGTTCCCCACCTTGATATGGCTGAGTAATACTGCATTGTATGGACCTGCTACGTTTTGTTTATCCATTCATCAGCTGCATGGACATTTGGATTGTTTCTGCTTTTTGGCTACTATGAATAACGCTATTCTTTGTGTTTAATCCTACTTGGAGTTCGCTGTGCTTCTTAGATGTGTGGATAAATGGTTTTCATCATATTGGGGCATTTTTCAACCCTTATCAAAAAATATTCCCGCTCCTTCCTTTCTCTCTCCTTTTCTCTCATTATACATATGCAATAGGCTTAATGGTGTCCCACAAGTCTCTTGGTCTCTGTTCATTTTTCTTTGTTGTTTTTAATAATGTTGATTGACTATGCTTTAAATTTGCTGATTTCTTTTTCTGCTTATTCAAATCCATTACCAAGGGGTTGGGGCTGGGGCTCAGTGGCAGAGTGCTTGCCAGTTCTTGTGAGGCACTGGGTTCGATCGTTAGCACCACATAAAAGATAAATAAATAAACAAATAAAATAGAGGCATGCTGTCCATTTACAACTGTAAAAAAAATTAAAAAACAAACAAAAAAACCCAAATCCATTACTGAAATACTCTATTGAATTTTTGTTTCAGTTATTGTGCTTTTCAGAATTTCTATTTGGTTTCTTTTTATACCTTCCATCTTTTATTGATTCTTTCTCTGTTTCGAGATTCCCAGGAAAGTGTTAGAGCCTTTCAAAGCCCTTATTCCCTAAAAAATTTAGCTCCCCAGGTTTTTCTTCCAAACTTGTGGCCCATTTTTTCCCCCTCACTGTTACCCACTGCTCAGGAAAGCCACCCAGCACTGGTAGGGTGCTGAGTTAGAGGAAATAAAGGTAAGCCCTTTGAGGTGGTCCTCCAAGGAAACACCGGACAAGTCAAAACCACCAACCACAATTCTTGATGAATGAGGTCCCTCCCATTCCCTCCAATAGAGCCCCTGTACTCCAGATAGGTGTGGTTTCGTTTGTTCTCATGGGGTTTTTTCCCTTCTGGAGGGGGTAAGGCATCGGAGCAATAATTCCGGGAGAGCAGATTCAAGATACAGTCTCAAGTTTATTAAGGAAGTACAGCACTTTTATGTAAGAGGGGAGTCCAAGAACAAAGAAAATGCCTGTAACATGATAGTCTGTAAGGATGGTCCAATTAGGAGTCACACAATTTCACAAAGGGGTGGGGGAGAGAAGGACTAGTGAAGCTCACCTGAGGCAATGGCCTTGGAAGGGTCTGGTCACTTGACAGTGTGCCCCCAAGCATGAATAATCCTGAGTGTGCTTCAAGGATTGTTCTATTCCTCAGCCTAGGGAACATATACCTCAGTGGCTCCTTTCTACATCCCCATAGATCGGGGCTGTTTTCTTCAGAGCCCTGCTGAGCTGGTAAGCAGGGGATGGGACCAGAGTCAGTTAAGACATGAAAAAACTCCCTGTTCTTACTGTGACTCAGCTGGATTTTCTTTATTAAGCATTACCTTGGTTGCATTTGGCTTTTGTGAGCTTCCAGAATTCTAAATAAACTTGATTCTGTTCATGTTTGCCAGTTCTTTCATTGATTTTATGGAGGGGCAGACTTTTGGAGCTTCCCACTCTACTATTTTTAGTAATCTGCTCTATTTGTAAAACATATTTGTAATTTGCAAAGTGAATAGTAATAGGAAACTTACTGGTTGATATTGTTAAAGTGTACAGCTCCTTGGCACTGAGAGCATTCGTGTTGTCATGTGACCATCACCACCGTTCTTCTCCAGAACTCCTTCATCCTTGCAGAGTGGAACTCCTCACCTATTAACCAACAGCTTACATGCCCATCTCTGCCAGTCCTGGGCAGCCCCCACTGTATTTCCTGTTTCCCGGAATCCAATGACTCTCGCTACTTCCTATAAGTAGAATCTTATAATATTTATGTCTGCCTTACTTCATTTAGCATATAGTCTTTAATATCCATCAAAGTTGTAGCAAGTGTTGAAATTTCATTCCTTTGTAAAACTGCATAATGCACAATTTTATAGAAATACTGGGTTGTCTACGTTCATTCATGGATTTCTGCCTTTTGACTGCTGCGAACAGTTAGGCAGTAATTAGTAATGAACAGTAAAATGTAAACCAATAAAAGCAGGATCATGGGGTTTCTTTGAAATTGCCTTTCATGAACAATCAAGTAACTTGAATAACAACAAGTGTACTAACCTTGGGAATAAACAGGTAGAAACAAAGGGAGTTGATTAAGAAATACATCAAGAAAGAAAAATCAATGGGACTAACTCCTGGCAGGATCCACTGAGGTCATCGCAAAGTTGGAATTTATGGCCATAGATTCTCATTGTATTTCAGAAGAGAAATGTCTTCAGTAGCACAAGCACACTAAGGTAAATTCTGTCCAGCCACTGATCCCACATTAACATAGGACTGACTTGTAGATGAAGCCCCATTGAATAGGATGGCCACCATGACAGTTCTGGAGAAGACCAACTAGGGTCAAAAACTCCCCCACCCCATGTGAAGGAGATAAACATCTGATTGATAAAGATGGCAAGGAGGTGTTACCCAATTCTCCTGGCAAACATCAAACAGCAATAAGTTTATAAGCAACATTGTTTCCTTCGTCATTTTCTGCTCTGAGATGATCTCTCTCTCTCTCTCTCTCTCTCTCTCTCTCTCTCTCTCCTCTCAAGTTTTTGGTTGAGCCTCACTTTACTTTCACTCAACTAAAGTTCTCTTACTGATTTTTCATGTCTGAATTTAAATTTTCTTTGGGTCAGAGATAAGAACTGAGGTTCAGAGCCTTAAGCTCCCCACTCTCCTGTGAAAATTCTGCTATGAACATTGATATCAAATATCTGTCTAAATTTCTTGTTTTAATTATTTCAGGTATGTACTCAGTAACAATGTGTTTTTAAGTGCTTCCCACTAGGATTAAGTTGGAATCTCACAGTCAGTGTTGGCAAAACCTCAGATACCCTCTTTTGCTCTCTTTAAAAGACCCTCCCTATGTCTCTGCTTTGCTACTCGAACCTGTAGCAGAGGAGACCCACCCATGGAGCCCAAGCAGCAGTTGGGATCCACAGCCATCTATCTGTTCTTGTGATCCTGCAGGAAGAATTTCAATCAAGTTGCACAGAGTATGGACAGGAGTCTAGTAGAAAAGTGAGAAATAAGGATAACCTACAGTATAGACACAGCATGAACTGCCTCTGAAGAAGAGAGATTGGTGTGGATTTTACAGAGTCTGGGGTCTTTAAAGTTTGGGGTTCCTTTGTTCTTAGTTTTACAATCCCCCCTTAAGTGGTTGGTTTCCCTTTCTATAGCTTTCAGCAAGTTTCCTTTGTGAGGGTCCTGATGACCAGTCACAAGGGGTGGGCCCTGACCACTCGGGCACAGGGATGGGGCATGGCATGACCTTGAAGCCATAGTTCCCTTAAGGGGTTATGATGAACTGTGGCTGGGAGCATTTTGGCTCCCTGCTCCAGATGTTTGCTTTGCTAAGGTTCCCTGGGACTCCCAGTCCTATGGCCTGTGACCCCTCTTTGATGTACAAGTCTGCTCTCTTTTCTATGAATTACCACCTTTCATTGTTCCTCCGCCACCTCTGCGCTTAGGGCTGACTGGCTACCTAACAACCCCAGTGTGAAACCTTTTCTCTCAACTCTGCTTCTGTCCACATTTGCTCACATTTTACCATTTCCAGATGGAAAAACTTCATTCAATCCATTTCCTTGCAACCTGAACAGACCAAATTCACTTCATCTGCAGGTCTGTGTCCAATGCCACTTCTCCCCACTCCATCAGTTGGAGGTCATTATCCCTTCTGAGCTTTCATTGCTCTGAGTTTGTGCTGAATTCACCTTTATTCTTCCTCTAAGTCATAGCAGTTTATGAAGTTCATCCTTCCAAAAAGGCTTCTAGAAGGCAGTCATTGCATCTTCTACAGGATTCACAGACTTTACCCCAGATTAAGTCTCTCATTCTAGAAAACACTAATTTTACGATATTTTGTTTTTGTACTTTTCTCCACTTCTAATATCAAAAGTTGAATTTAACAAACGGCTTTTGTCCCCAAATGACCCGATTGTCATAGTCATAATGGTTCAATGGCCTCCCTATGGCCTTGGTTTGCTTGCCTTCTGTTTGTGTATCTGTTTCTGCTTTTGCTAGAAGTTGATGAATTTCTCATCATTCAGTTCCAATCCCTTAACGGAGACCCCTTTGAGACAGTCAATTACTTTTATTCTGGTTTTCTCCAAGCTACCTTTGCTTTAATCACTAGCAAGGAAGAAAGGGTTGTCATCAGGGGCTGAGGGATGGACAGGGGCCTACAGGATGACCACCTTAGTTCCTGTTCACATGATCCTATACACAGAAAACCCTAAAGAGTTAGAACTGTCAGAACTGAGAAACCAAAACAGAAAAGTTGCAGGATATAAAATCAATAAAAATGGGTAACTTTTCTATACACTAACAAACTGAGAAATAAATTATTTTAAAAACCCATGTACAATAGCATAAAAATACTTAGGGGAAAATTTAACCAGGGAGGAGAAACATCTGTACACTGAAAACTATAAAACATTGATGGAAGAAATCTAAGAAGATAGAAATGATTGAAAAGATCATGTATTGGGAGAGTTAATGCTGCTAAAATATCCATATTACCCAAATCAATCTATGAAGCAAATATAATCCCTATCAAAATTTCAAGGACATTGTGTACAACCAGTGAAACAATAGCTGTACTCCATTTGTGTTCAATTAAAAAAAAAAATTTCAAGGACATTTTCATGTGGAATCATTATCCACCCTGAATAGATAAAACAATTCTGAGCAGAAAGAGCAAAACTGGAGGCATCATAATACTTGGTTTCAAAATATACTACAAAGCTATAGTAATCAAAAGAGTGTGGTATTGGCATGTAAATAGACCTATAGATCAATGGAACAGAGTAGAAAGCCTAGAAATAAACCCATGCACTAATAGTCAACTGAAATTTGACAGTTTCCAAGAGGACACAAGGGGGAGAGGAGCATCTCTTCAGTAAGTGGGTGCTGGAAAAACTGGACATCTACATGCACAAGAGTGAAATTGGACCCTCATCTCACACAGTATACAAAATTCAACTCTGAATGGATTAAAGATGTGAACACACACCCTGAAACTATAAAACCACTAGACAAAAACATAGAGGAAAGCTGCTTCTTGACATTGGCTTGGACAATGATTTTTTTGGACATGACCCCAAAGCACAGCAACAAAAGCAAAAATAGACAAATGGGTTCTTACATCAAACTAAAAATCTTCTGTACAGCAAAAGAAACAACCAACAGAGCGAAGAGGTGATTTATGGACTGAGATAAAATATTTGGAAGCTATATATCTCATAAGGAGCTATATATCTCATAAGCTATATATCTCATCCAAACTACATAAGGAACTCAATAACTGAAAGACAATAACCTGATTTAAAAAATGGGCAAAGGACCTGAATCAGCATCCCCAAAGAAGACACAAAATGGACAGAAGGTATGCGTGGGAAAATGTTCCACATCACTAATCACCTGGGAAACGCAAACTAAAGCAATGAGGTATCACCTCGCACTTATTGGAATGGCTATTATCAAAAAAGGCAAAAGATAAGCATTGGCAAGGATGTGGTGGAAAGGAACACTGTCCACTCTTTTTGGGAAATTAAACTAGCTGAACCATTTTAGGAACCAATATGGAAGTTCCTTGAAAAACGGAAACCATGTTCCAGAAACAGGATGTGATCCAGCAATCCCATTTCTGGGTATTCAGCTAAACAAAGTGAAATCAGTATAGCAAAGAGACAAGAGACATCTGCATTTCTCACAGCCAAGATAGGGAATATTCATAAGAGCCAAGATAAGGAATCAACCTAAGTGTTCATTAACAGCTGAATTAATAAGGAAACTGTGGTATTTATCCACAGCAGAGTATTATTCAACCTTAAAAGGGAAGAAAATCCTGTCATTCGCAGTAACACTGATGAATCTGAAGGACACTATGCTAAAGTGAAATAAGTCAGGCGCAGAATAACAAATTCTGCATAATCTCACTTATATGTAGATTCTTAAAAAAATCAACCTCAAAGAAGTAAACAGAATGGTGGTTGTCAGGGACGGATGTAAGGGAATAGAGATGGTCCAAGGGTACAAAGCTCCAGTTAGGCAGCATGAATAAATTCTGGAAATTTACTGTAGAAACATGGTGGATATAGTTAATAATAATATATTGTGGCCAGGCACAGTGGCACACATACCTGTAATCCCTGTGACTCAGGAGGCTGAGGCAAGAGGATCTCAAGTTCAAGGCTCAGCAATTTAGTGAGACCCTAAGTAACTTAGCGGACCCTATCTCAGAACAAATCGTAAATGTTGTTCAGTGGTTAAGCACCTCTGGGTTCAATCCCTGGTACTGCTACTACTACTAATAATAATAAATTATATACTTGGAAATTGTTAAGAAAATAGATCTTATTCTTACCACACACAAAGGATAACTATATGATGTCACAAATACATTATATAGCTTGTGACAATCATTTCACAACATATATGTATATCAAAAATCACCTTGCAGATGGGCACGGTGTGCACACTTGCAATTCCAGCTACTCAGGAGGCCGAGGCAGAAGGATTGCAAGTTTGGGCAACTTAGCAAGACCTGGTCTCAAAAATAAAAAGGGCTGGGATGTAGACCCGTGATAGAGCACTTGCCTGAGCATGCATGAGGCCCTGGCTTCAATCCCCAGTACTGCCAAAAGAAGAAAAAAATCACATTATACATCATAAATATATACAATTTAGGTCAGTTATATCAGCATAAAATTGGGCCAAAAAGCAGGGTGTGGGGGGGAGACTTTAATAGAGTTTTCTAAAATTTCAAAAAAAGAAGAAGAAAAGAAATCAACATCACAGGTATGGGTGAAGTCCGCAATACGGCCAGCTGGGAAGCTTTTCCCTTCTGTCTCTGCAAGGTCATCAGTACCTGAGTTCTGGTGTTTTTACATTTTACCACCAATTACATGCATCTCTAACATCTGCATGTTTTAAAGTGGTCTCACCATCCACACCACCTGAGGCTTGCTCTTTCACTCAATGTTAGTTTAAGACCCAGTCCACTCATTTACTCGGTCCTATGAATGCACCTCAGTTTATTTATTTATTCCCTTGCTAATGGACATCTGAATTGTTACCAGTTTTTAAAATATTAATAACGCTGCAGCAAATGTTTTTTTACAGGGCTCTGTGTGTACGCGTCAAGGCTTGTGTGTGTTCCCTATCACCAAAGAAACATCCTCACTAGACTCTTCCGAGGGAATGCTATTTATTATTGGCTTTCCTGGGAGGGACTTCCAACAAAAATCAACTTGCCATTATATTTCTCAATGTCAGGACCAAAGCCCGGGAGGGAATGCAAAATGTGTTTAACCATGTTTCCTTGGGGCTCTTGGGATCTCCTGAAAGAATCAGAACTAGCAAGAAACCCTTCTCCAGCCCTCTGGGGCTGGCCCTTGCCCGGTTCCGCCTGGGACCTCCTTATTCCCTGAGGAGGTATGGAGTTTCCATAAGTGAGAGGCACAGGGCATCCGGCCACAGGCTGGTACTTTACAAAGGATAAAAACTGCTCTTTTCCCAAGAATCCCTGTGCAAATTAAGTGGCTGGAACTGAGGTCTACTTTTTCTCCTAAAGATGTCCTGTAAGAACAAATCCTGCACAGAGAGGACCCAGCAGCCCAAACAGAACGGGGTACAATCAATGCCCGGACTTCCAAAAGACCATTAATTGTGGAGAAAAGCAAGCTACAAGACAGGATGTAGAGTGTGGGTTCCTTTCTGTCTCTTTTTAGAGTACATTATAAAAAGATACATTTAGAAAATGTCTGACAAGCTGCATCCACACCTCTGAGGAGTGGGTTAAGGATGCGGGGGTGGTGGGAAGGAGATGGGAATCTTTTATTTTGGCTTCATTCAATTTTGTCCTTTTTCTTTAATAAGCCTGTGTCAGTTTTATATAGTAAAGAACATTTCCAGAATGCAGGCTGCTGTCCCTCCAGCCTTTCAGTGGGACTCAAAGGAGCACAGTTAATTTTAAGAACATTCTAGTATAAATAATTAGTAACCAAGATTATTGTGTTTCAAAAACTACAGGATATCTTTAACATCTATCAGCCAATGAACGTGTATTGACTAAGACTTAGAATGAGAGGATCTTTTCTGGGGATGAAGCATGACGTAGCTAAATCAAACAACTAAGGAAAGGCTCCACATGTCCCTCCATGTGTCCCTGGCTGTAGAATGAAGCAATGTCAGAGACTGAGGACCCATCTGTGTGAGGAGCTGTTAGGGTTTTCTGCCTCATTGTAGAGACAGACCTCCTGGATTACCTCCGTCACCTTACCAAGACAGACAGGAAATTTTTGGCAACAATACCTCAACTGGCAGTTGTGAGAAATGGGGGGAAAGCAAGAAGAGTTTCTTAGTCGTAATCCTTAATAAATATGGAGAATGAGAAATCCCCAAAATAATGAGGCCTGAGAAAAAGGGAGTGAAAAAGAAGGCCATGCACTGTCAGCCTTCATCTCCCAAGAAAAATGTTTTCCAGGTGCCAGCTGCAGATAGGGAGGAGGTGTTTAATCGCTCATAAAGAAACAGACTCTAGGTGGCATTAATCCCTACAAACTAAGTCCTCTCCAGACACTGTCCCAAGAACCCTGACCCCAAAAGTTCAAATTCCCAGGTGCCTAAAAAAACTGATATGCTCACTAGACCACCCCTCAAAATAACCTGCACAAACCCAGTCTCTTTCTTTGTTCAGTGGCTTATTTTCCACCAGGAAAGTGGGTCCACCGACGCCATTTCATCCCTGCATCCCCTGTTCCTGAAGAAACAGCTGAGATGATTCGTGAGGCTTGCGTCCTGCCTGGTCTTTTTGTGCTAACAGTCCTGGCATGGTACTGGAATTCCTTTTAAGTGTAGGCTTCTTCCCCAGCCTCCTGGTCTGCCATCCCCACCCCTGCCCCCACCCCACTTCAAGAAACACTGTGGGTCCCTCTCCTCACTGGTCACCCTGCCTCATCCAACCCACCCTTCCTTCCCGCACTCTGTGCAGCTTTGTCTAGATCTCCCCACTCCCCTCGTGCAAGAAGCCCCCAGCACCTCAGTAGGGTTGCAAAGTCCTCTGCCATCCAGCTCCTGCCAACCTGTCTAAGGACATACCCACCGCTCCCCACCTCAGTCTCACCAAGTCAACAGTGCATGACACAGCCTCACATTCCCCCTCCTGGAAGTCGCCCCTACCCCGGTCCTCGTGTCCCTGTCTCTCTCTGAATCCTCTCTGTGTTTGTTTGTTTTGGTACTGGGGATTGAACTCAGGGGCACTTGACCACTGAGTCACATCCCCAGGACTATATTATATTTTACTCAGAGACAGGGTCTCATTGAGTTCCTTGGCACCTCGCTTTTGCTGAAGCTGGCTTTGAACTCCAGATCCTCCTGCCTCAGCCTCCCAAGTGCTGGGATTACAGGCGTGCGCCACCAAGCCTGGCTTTGGTTTTTTTCTTTTTTTTTTTTTTTTTTTTTTTTTGGTGTTTGTTGTTATAGATGGACACAATACCTTTATATTATTACTATTATTATTATTTTTTTATGTGGTGCTGAGGATCAAACCCAGGGCCTCACATGTCCTAGGCAAGCACTCTACCACTGAACCACACCCTCAGCCCCTGGCTTGTTTGTTTTTAATCTAGTCTTTAATACTCAAATTCCATCTTCACCACATAAAGAACTGACTAATAATCAATATGCAAAAAGTATTTTTATTAGCTCACTTAATTTTCACAAAAAACCTGAGCGGTAGTAAGAACTATTATCATTGTCATTTTACAGATAAGGAAACTGAGGCTTGGAAAGGTTAAGACCCAGGCTGTGAGCCCAGGTCTCTGTCACTCCAAGTCCTGGGTGCTGATGCACTGGACCACACCAGAACTGTTTGTGCAGATGTCTGTCTGCTGGAGAGTCCTGAAGGGAGGGCTGTGTGTCTGATTTACCTTTAAACTCCCAAGGTCAAGATAGAGCCTGACATGAAAGCACAAAGAAAGGATGGAGGAAAGGAGGAAAAGAGGAGAGTCATTTTCAGGGTTATCAGGGAAGGTTTAGTTGGGTACTGGCCTTCCCAAGCATTCACTTTTTTTTTAAATCTAACTCATGTTATTGAGCAATTGCTATGTGCTGACCCAGTTCTAGATGTATAAACCAAATAAAGTCTTTGACCAAGGGAGCTCACCTGCTAATCTGCTGATCATGAAGACAATCTGAACACACACACACACACACACACACACACACACACACTCAGATACAATATCAGGTCCACAATAAGTTCTAGGAAGAAAAATAAAGCTAGGTGAGAGGCAGGGTATGTGTGTCTTATTTTGGACAGAGTGTGGAGAGGGGCAGATGGCTGTGGGGGAGAACAGACCAGAAAGGCTACCGTGGTGGCAGCAGGAAGTCCACTTAGGAACTTTCTTCAGTAATCCAAGGGAGAAGGTGGAAGCACAGACCAAGGAGGTAAAACTGGATTTTAGTGAAAGGTGGTCCACTTTGAGATATATTTGAAAGTAAAACAGATAAGAAGGGACCCGAAGATGAGGCTGGCCTGGTTCTTTGCCATAACACACTCATGAAGCAGGGTGGCAGTTTCACTTAGCTATATCTTTCACAAAATCATTTAAATGATTAATTCTACTAAATTTTGACATCAGTCCATGATTTTCTAATATTCTGTGATGAAATAGGAAGACTTCCTCTGCAAACTAAAGAACAAAGATTATTTCAAGAAAAACAACTTTGTGATTTGAGTTACCAGCTCACCTAGCCCCCTTTATGATGAAATATCACTTTTATTTGAAAAAATGACTGACACACTGGATTCTCAGACTTAGGTACTCAGCAAACATTCTTTTGAAAAGAAAGAAAGCAAACCTGTTACTTCAAAGAAAACAACTGAAATACTTGTTGGCAATGATAAAATTTGAGCTTTCAAATGAAAAGCATTATTTGGAAAACTTGTATCCACTACAATGGGCTTGGAAGCTTTCTGAGATTTTCATATTTTTTCAATCGAGATGCTTGGTAACATCAATGAATGTAATTTTCAAAAATTTCCAAACATTTTACTTATATAACTCAATGAACCAATATTTTCCAAATGACCAAAACACAATTTTATAAAATCATGCATGAGCAAAGATCCATTCAAAGAACAATGCAAACAGGCAGATTTTTTTAATCTGAGAAAACGAAAAGTTAATTCATATGGTTTCAGATTGCACCGTGCTATTTACCTATAAGATGAAGTATCAATTGTCAAGTTTGAGTACATTATCAGAGGGGTATTTACAATGATCTAAAAAGACCATTACAATAGTCTACCTTTTCCAGGAATTTATCTGTGTGAGGTCAAACTTTCTCCATTAGTATTAGTCTGGTATAGATACCAAAGCAAAATTCCACCAAGTGGGTGGCTTAGAAAGCAAACAGTAGTTTTCCCAATTCTACAAGGTAGAAGTCCAAGATCAACGTACCTGCAGACCGGTTTCCTCCAGGCCTCTCTCCTTGGCTTGTGATAGTACAGGGTCTTTACAGTCCTTCAGGGCCTGAAGTCCAGACATCCCGAACACCAGTCATAGTGGGTTAGGGCCACTCCAATGTCCTCCTAACTTAACTATGTCTTCAAAGGACCTGTCTCCAAATAGTCACACTCTGATGTGCTGGGTTGGACTTCAACATGGGACTATGGGAGGGAGGTAGATACAATTTAGCCCATGACAACACACTTCAACAAACAACATTTTGCAAGAAGCTGAATATAGAAGCAGATTTAAGAATGCAGCTGTCTACTACCAAGCCAGATAGCAGAAAGATTGATAAAATGTAAAATAATGCTACTCTTGTCTGAAATTTTTTTCTTTTGGAAAGTGCAGTTACTTTTCACAGAATTATGTTGTATTAATACTAGTTTACTGTTTTTAAGCGTATTAATAGAAAATAACTTTAAACTTTCTCCATTTTAGCTTTTAATAGGTGATTTATTTTGGATTAATATAATCTGCATAAACAAAAGTTCTTAGGAATTCTTAATAAACTTTTTTCTTTCTTTTCTTTTCTTTCTTTTTTTAGCCATACCAGGGATTGAACCCAGGGGTGCCCTAACACTGAGCTACATTCTCAGCCCTTTTTATTTTTTATTTCTTTATGGGAGAGGGTCTCACTTAGTGAGACCCTGGCCTTGAATTTGCAATCCTCCTGCCTTGTCCTCTGAAATTACTGAAATGACAGGTATGGATCACCATGCCTGGCCCCAGTAATGTTTATAAAGGGGTTCCAAGACCAAAAGTCTGAGAACCACTATTTTACAATGAACATAATTTGTGTTTAGATCCTTTTTCCAAATAATCCACTAGAACACTGACCTCAGGGCAATTGTACTCTCTTTTTGGCTATCTCATTCATCGTGTCCAATAAGGGTGACAAAAGGGTGTTTGAGGGGGGCCTTATCCATCACCTCCCCTTGTTTCCTCAGAGATAGTTCAATAGCCCCCCCTTCTAACCTGATAACTGTTCCGAATCATATCCTATATAGAAAATCTAAAGTGCCATTATTGAGGTCTTAACTTAAATGTCATTTCCTTGGGGAGACTTCGCCTGAACTCTTCTTTTGCACCCCACCCCACAGAGCAGAAATAGACTCTCATACACCCTGCCTCCTTCCTGCCTCCCACACCAGGGGGATTGTAAAACTACTTCTGAGAGTCTTTGTTTCCTATCAGCCTGTCCCATTCAGAGTAGATGCACAAAGCTAGTTTTCTTGCCTGATTTACTGCTGTATCTTTTGTTCAGAGAATGAATGAATGAAGCTGTGCTAGGTGGCTACCAATCAGCACAAGCCCTGGGGCTTTGCAGCTGTGCACAGGGTGTGGCTGGAACCCAGTAAGATTTGTGAGGATCCTTCCCATCTTAAACCCCAGCAAATTTCATTACAGAATCCATTTTCCAGCTCTTATAAAACAAGACATTGCTGTGCTGAGGAAGGAGTGGGGTGTGTGAGGTTGGTTATAATCTCCACCTCCAGCTGTGTTGCCCCTGACAGGCAAGCCCACCAAAGGATTGAGAGAGCAGGAGACAGAGAGAAGGAACCCGGCTCGGGGCTCCTTCTTCCTGGGATCTCCTTTCCCTCCTTTCTAGGGAGAAGGCAGGGTACAAATAAGTTTTGTTTTGTTTTGTTTTGTTTTTCTGTCTTGTGTAGATTTGGAAAATGTGCAATTTAAAAGAGACCCAGGGTGCATTCCGTGGCAGTTCCAGAAAATAAGTTTTAATGATGAGGAAAGAAGGAAATGATTGTCAAAATATGAATTCATAAAACATAGTCCCTGGGGCCTGTTTTGGCAGTAAAGATAATTAAGCTTACGTTTTAAAGGTCAGCTTTAACCAGCTCATGAGGCGAATGGCAACAGTCACATCATCTTGGTCCTCTGCGTCCATGGCAACAGACTTTCTGAGTCTTGAGTAAACAAAAGTAGAGGTACTGCACCCGTCCCAGCACTGGCTATGAATAAACACACAGAACCACAAAGTGGGCAAACTTGACACACCTTTTAGGAGATTCTGGCCATTCACAGGGAAAACAAGACAACACACACTGCCATTAACCCTGCCTGCTAATGAGGTCAGTGCCTTGGCCCCCAGCTCCCTCTGTGGTTATGTGTAAAAGAAGGAAGATCCCAAATCGATGGTTTTCCTTCATGTATTTGTCATAAATTGGAGAGGAAAGGTATCAAAAGAAGGTGGTAAAACTGTTTTTTTAGAAGGTATTTTTTTTTCTTATCACAAAAGTAATGATTAAAAAAGAAGCCAAGATATTGTAGAAAACTTCTAAACTTCAGACAAATATAAAGAAAAAAGCTGGGCAGTGTGATATACAGTTGTAGCCCGAAGGACTGAGGGGAGCTGAGGCAGAGGATCACAAATTCAAGGCCAGCCTGAGCAACTTAGCAAGACTCTGTCCTGAAATAAAATAAAAAGGGCTGGGATGTAGGTCAGGAGTAGAGTACCCGAGTTCAATCCCCAGTACCAAAGAGAAGGAGGAAGAGAAAAAGTACTTGAATTCCTAGTTGGGGTATTTCTTTCCTGTCTTTCCCCCATATATACATATATTTATTTCATAACATTAGATTTCATCATACAGTTCTCTGTCCTGCTTTTGTTCCTCCTTCATAATAGGTTACAGTCTTTTGATCTACATCATTATTCTTTAAAAGTGCAACTTTTAACAATGGTATAAAATTCTACCACACAGACCCACCCTAAGTTATTCTTATACTTTAATCTCGTTCAATACTATTTATAAGATTGTTCTTTTTCTTTTCTTTTTTTTTTTCTCCTGGTGCTGGGCATTGAACCAGGGCTTTTTGCATGCTAACAGGTGCTCTACCCCTGAGCTGCACCCCAAGCCCCAAAGTTGGTTGTCTTTACAGCCTCTTAGCACGCTCTGGATGGACGATCTGACTTCGGAGGCAGGCTCTTGGCAGGCTCTTGGCACCCATGGCATTGATCTCACCCCACTTTGGGGCCTCAGCAAAAGCTGAACGAGAGCTCCATTTTAGCATCCTGATACATATGTAAAGATAAATTGCAGGAGGTAACTAAGACAAATCAATAGAAATAGGAAGGTAGTGGTACATTTCCACCCACCTATCCAGTCCTTGTTGGAATAGGCAAAGAGGGAAAAGCAGGGTATTAAAGATAAGGAGAGCCTGGGCGGCAGCGCTTGCCTGTAATCCCAGCAGCTCAGGATCAGGAGGATCCTGAGTTCAAAGCCAGCGTCAGTAACTTAGCGAGGCCCTAAGCAACTCAGTGAGACCCTGTTTCTAAATAAAATACAAATAGGCTGGGGATGTGGCTCAGTGGTCAAGTGCCCCTGAGTTCAATCCCTGGTAACCCCCACCCCCATAAAAAAGGAAGACTATAATTACTATAAATTCTGTACTCTGACCTTTGAAAAGAATAGGCTTTTTTTAAAAATAGGAATGGAAAAAGTTGTGAGAGTCTATTGATGGATAAACAGGTAAACAAAATGTAGCATATATATATTATGGAAGAATATTCAGGCTTAAAAAATGGAAATTCTAGCCAGGTGCAGTGGCACATGCTCCAGCTATTTGGGAAGCTGAGGCAGGAGGATTGCAAGGTTGAGGTCAGTATAGGGAACTTAGTGAGATCCTGTCTCAAAATTAAAATACAAAGGGCTGGAGATGTAGCTCAGTGGTAGAGCACTGGCCTAGCATGTACAGGGCCCTGAGTTCAATCCTCAATACACACACACACACACACACACACACACACCACAATCTATCATATATAACAACATGGATGAATGTGGAAGACACTATGCTAAACAAAATAAGCCAATCACGAAAGGATAAATGCTGTTGAATTCCACTTACATGAGAAAGAAGAGAATGGTGGGTGCCCGAGGCTGGGGGAGATGGGAATAAAGAGTTACTAATCTAGAAGACGAGTAAGTTCTAGAGAGCTGCTATTTGACAGTGTGCCTGTAGATAAAAATACGTTGTTGAACACATAAAAACCTAAGAAGGTAGATATTATGTTAAGTGTCATTACCAGAGTAAGATAAAATAGAAATAAAAAATCAATTATACATAGCAAATTAGAAATAGTACAAATCATACTCTCTGATCATAACACAACAAACCTAGAAATAAATTAAAAAGTAGGAGCAGAAAGTCAGTCATTTTGAGAATGTGAAGACTTTCTATCAAACTACTTATGGATAAATAATAAATAAATGTATAAAATATACTATGATTTGAATATGTCGCCCAAAAGTTTGGGTGGGAAACTAAAATGCATTAGATGAGGTTGTGAGGTTGAAGACCCAAGATGGCATTAGTGGCTTTCGAAGAAAAGGGACCTAGTGTAGCTTGCTCCTTCCATCTCCCATACCGTGCCCTCTACCATATTATGGTACAGTAGGAAGGCCCTCACCAGAGGCTGAGAAGATGCTGGCACCATGTTCTTACAATTCCCAGCATCCAGAACCATGAGCCAGATGCATTTCTATCATGTATAAAGTGCCCAGTCTTGAGGATTTTATCATAGCAACAGAAAACAGACTAAGAATATTTGGGAAATAATACTAATGAAAACACGACATGTCAACACTGCTGGAGAGCACTGGAGCTGTACTCAGAGGAAAATGCCTAGTCTGGAAACACTTTGCTGAATCAGAAAGAAAAATGAAATACAGCTGTAAACCAAGTGTGCCCAAGAAGCGGGGATGAGGAACGTTGTTTTGCTTTGGGAGCTTCCTGAGGCAAGGAGTCTACTTCGTTACGCTCCCCAGAATCAAACACATTAGTTATGTCAAATGCTTCAAGATGCAAAGCAATAGATATCACAATAATGAGCTTATTTGAAGTGCAATGAGTTAGACATTGAGTGTTTGGGGATTGTTTTTGGTACCAGGGATTGAACCCAGAGGCACTTAACCACTGAGCTACATCCCCAGCCCTTTTTATTTTTTATTTTGAGACAAGGTCTAACTGAGTTGCTTAGGGCCTTGCTAAGTTGCTGAGTCTGGCTTTGAACTTGCAATCTTTCTGCCTCAGCTCCCTAGCGACTGGAATTACAGGCATGTGCCACCATGCCCAGCATTTTGGTAGTTTTTTTTTTTGTTTTTTTTTGTAAAGCAGATATATTGAAATATAATGCACATACCAAAAAATTCATCCATGTAAGGTATACAATTCATAGAGATTTTTACTATGTCCAGATATTTGTGCACACATCCCCATAATCAATTTTAGAATATTTTTATTGCCTTTTAAAAACTCATACTCAGCAGTCACTGCTGGGTTTCTCTCAATCCCACCCCATCCCCAGTCTCTGGCAACTATTAATCGCTTTCTATAGCTAAAGATTTGCCTATTCTGGGTATTTCATATCAATGAAATCATGTGGAGAGAAGTGGAGTGGACAATGACCGCTTAGTGGGTACCAAAGGTGGTAGGAAAGTTCTGGAAGTAGATATTGACCATCGCACAAAGTTGCGAATGTATTTAACGCCATTGAATTATACACTTAAAAAGGTCAAAATGGTTGATTTTATATAATGGGCATTTTACCATAATAAATTTTTAAATCCAAACTAAGCAAAACCAGTATTTGTGAAGTCCTTGTATGGAATCATACCTAATTTAAGAATTAGTCATGAATACTTAAGTGGATTATTTTTTGTCACACTGTAATTAAGAGAAACAGGAAGCATTACCAGCATAATAGCATCCCAAACAGCAAATATGTAAGCATATTTAACTAAAGCAAGGATTACGCATTTTGTTTCTTCAACAGCAAAGTATAATTCTAACTAAACAAACATATGGAGTTAAAACGTTTTAACTACAAACGTGAAATGTGTTGGTGCATTTTAGTAGACGAGCGGCTAGGAAAGGCTTGGAAAGTTAGAGCATGAGGCTGGCTTCCCCTGCTCTGTTTTTTAACAGATTAGAAAAGAAAGATAAGTCCTTCAAAGGTCTCACTTCAGCTGCGTTAAGCCACGTGGACCGCAGAAGAAGGCGTGGCTCCCAGGTTCCGGTGAATCTCTGCCTCACCTCAGGTCCACGCCCTCCTTCAGTCATTGGATGGGGAGATCACGTGGTCTCCCACAGGGGCTGTCAGACCCTGAAGGCAAAAAGGTTCAGGGAACAGCATCAAATTCCAGAGCCAGCTCAATGTATCTACTACCCTCCCTGTTTCCAAAGGAAGGAACACTAGGGACCAGTTTCGGAATGGTTTAGAACTTTAAAAAATGAAATTATTCAAGAATACTGCAACCAAGCATTAAGACAGTGGTTTCTGATCTTGGTTGCACTTTTTTAAAAAATATTTTTATTTTTTTAGATGTTGATGGACCTTTACTTTGTTCATTTATTTTTATGCGGTGCTGAGACTCGAACCCAGCGCCTCACACATGTTAGGCAAGTGCTCTACCACAGAGCCACAACCCCAGCCCTTGGCTGCACTCTTAAATCATCCGGGCCTTTTAAACCCCTCCAAACCCTCCTTGGTCCCCAGACCAATTGACACTGGGTGTGAGTCCCAGGCATCACTAGAGCCTTAACGCTCCCAGGTGACCCCACTGTGCAGAGGCTGGAGGTAACTAAGAAGTTGGAAACACCTTCCAGCTGCCGCAGTGAAGCTACTCCTCCCTGCAGGAATAAACCTGCGGGAAGCCCGGCTCCCAAAGAAACCCTTCCCAAGTTCGGCTACGAAAGCCCCGGGCAAGCTAAGTGGATGGAAGACACACTACCGGGGACAGACGAACCTCGCTTCCATTCACTCAGTCATTCACACGCCCACCCACGGCGTCATTTATCCCTCATTCACCGCTCAGTCATTCATTCGTTCCCTCAGTCATTCTCTGATTCGCTCATTCATTCCCTCAGCCCCGCCAACCAAATGCCACGCTGGAGCTTACTGCGATGATTCCTTCCGTCGGTAGGTGGCGATCTTGCTTGCGACGTTACGCACTTAGGCTTTTGCAAAAGGGTATACTGGGGCGGCATTCTAGAAAATTAAGATCCGTTTCTACACTGATAATTTGTTGGCACAGAAACTGCCATTTGCAAACAAGAGAAAACGTGCTCGATAGCAAACGAGCTTTCCCTGGCTTCCTATCGCTGTTTTTAGGGGGAACCGCTGGGGCGCGGGGACTGCTTGCTTTTGTTAATCTACTGAGAATGTTAAAACTTTAAAATGTGTTTTTCTTCCTTCTCTTAATTGGTGTCAGATGACTTGTTCACTTGTCTCATTTCCAGTGAGGCAGAGTGGCAGCCTCCCCCTTGAAATAACTCTCAAAGCAGATTGGCCTTGCAAGAAGGGGTCTACTTGTGGCTGTCACCGTAACTGGATGGCAGTGCTTAGAACATTGTTTCTGCTGGAAACTTGGAATTCCAGTCACACTCTGGCTTCCCTTGCAGCATTTAATAGACCAGAGTGAACCCCAAAGTCTGAGTAAAGCCTTTTCAGCCCCAGTGCCTGTTTTTGCATCAGAGTTCAAAGGTAAGGTTTCATATGCTGGAAATTCTCTGTTGCTAGAAAACCAAGTTCTCCAAAACCACTATTTCACAGAGGCCTAAGGGTGTCAAGTGGCACAGAGAGGCAGTTGGGGATTAGATTCCAAGTCTCTAGACAAAAGAAATAAATTAAGTCGGCAAAGATCAAACCTCAGTTGGCAGACAGGACGTTTAAGCCCTATTATGACCAATTTGAAGATGTTCTCAAAAGTTAGCATTTACCAGGTGTGATGGTGCATCCCTGTAATTCCAGCCACTCGGAAGGCTGAAAAAGGAGGATCACAAGTTCACGGCCAGCTTCAGCAAGCTGGAAGTTGCTGAAGATCCTGTCTCGAAATAAAAAACAACAGCAAAAGAGGGCTGGGATGCAGCTCAGTGGTAGAGTGCTCTGGGGTTCAGTCCCCAGAACCATCAAAAAATAATAAAAAGGTTAGTGTTTGTGAGTTCGAATTTTAAATGGATGTTCAAGGACATCCAGGCTTCAGAGAAGAAAACTGTGATCACGATGTTTTTGGATTTTGTTTGTTTGAGACAGGGTCTTGCTCTGTTGCCAGGCTGACCTCACACTCCTGGGCTCAGGTGACCTTCCTGCTTCTGTCTCCTGAGCAACTAGGACGACATGAGCCTCCCACACCAGGCTTGGCTGAGAATTGTAACCACAATGATTTTCAAAAGATGGCCAACCTGCGACCCTTTCAATTTTCCACAGATGAGAACTATTCCAAACCTGGAAGGATGAAAATAGGCATGACTCCTCTGAGCACAGGTGAGTTCCCAGGAGCTCCCCTTCGTGGGACCGCACAGCACCCATGAGGGCACCTCCTAATGGTGGACAAGAGGAAATGCCTAGAGGGGGCGCAGCTGTCCAGGGCAGCAATTTGGATGCCTGCTTTTCTCACTTAGACTTTCCTTCCAGAAAGATAATTCTGTCCTTACCTACCCAGCGGGGTGGGGCAAGTCCCCACTGCTCGGGCTCCTTCTTTCCTTTCTTTGCCTTTCTCAAACACAGTCAGACTCCATTTTGTTGCCTCAAGGAAAATCACAGTCTCTGTATTCTGGCCCTGAGAGCAGGTGGTAGAGAACCACTAGGGAGAATTGTGGCATTGGAAAGGACAGCGTTTGGATGTTTCCACCCTCGGTTTCCAGACGTGGAGGCAGTTAGGGACTTGCCTGGGTCACCCTGGGTATCACAGCTGGAGTGAATGTTTAATTAGGAGGTTTTTTCCCATCACATCCCAAGTGACTAAGACCAGCCCAGAGGGATTGTGCACATTGGAAATTGCGTTCGAACTTCTTCTGACCCAGTTCCCAGAGAATTCTTTTTTTGGCTACTGACAGACTTAGTTCCTAGGATTGGAAAATTAAAAGAATGGGGAGTTTTCAAAAATATTCTGGGCTTCTTTTTCTCCCATGGCCAGAATCTGTCTAATAAAAGGCCTTTTTCAACATTCTAGTCGGGATGCAGTTGATGATAATGTAGCATTTAGGTTAGTCATTGTTTCAAAAGCCAAGGTGCCTCCATCTCTGCTTTGATGAACCTCCCTGTCTTCTCAGGTTCGGTTTTCTGTTCCTGTCCCTCACAAAGCCTCCCTCCATAACCCAGGCAATCTTCCTTCCACCCCTGGAACTTCCTGTCATTCAAAACTCCCTCTCCCTCTGTCTCCCTCTCTCCAACATTAAAAATTACATTAAAATTACTTCCTTGCCCAGCCTAAAGCCTGACATAGTTATTTTCTTCAGAAACAATCTGTGTTAGTCTCCCTCACATTGATATCATTATCTGAAATCCCATCTTTGCCATCCTGAGACATGAAAACATAACATTCATTTTTCCTTTTCAGTAAGAGTTTGTAAGTTTTTGTTTGTTTGTTTAGGTTCCCCAGGGATTGAACCCAGAGGCATTTAAGCACTGAGCCACATCCCCAGGCCATTTTTGTTGTTGTTGTTTGTTTTATTTTTTTTAATTTTGAGACAGAGTCTCACTAAGTTGCTTAGGGCCTTGCCAAGTTGCTAAGGCTGGCTTTGAACTTGCAATCCTCCTGTCTCAGCCTCCCAAGCCAACTGGGATTGCAGATGTGCCCCACTGTGCCTGGCTGTAAGCTATTTTCATTCATGAGACATCATAAACCATTTTTGCTTTCTTTTGTGGAGCCGCAGGTTCTTTTCCATTTTCTCTTGATTTCATTGGTCTTCCTAATTTATCAATAGGAGTGCTTTATCAAATAATTCTTTAAGATTGATCTTGCCATATTTTCCCCAATTTGTCATTCTGTTGAAATGTTATTTCTGATAAAAAGTTGTCCTGTGCAATATCTTTTCATCTTTATATGATAAAGTTTATCAATCTTTTTCTTTAAAATTTCTTGGTTTTCTGTCTAGTTAAGAAAGCTCTCCCCACATCAAGATTTAAAAAGCACATTTGCCTGGCTGAAGTGGGTGGATGTAGCTCAGTGGAACAGCAAGTATTTTGCAAGTGCGAGGCCTGGGTTCAACCTCCAGCTCTGCAAAATAAATAAGTAGCATCTTTTTACTATGATTTTTCTAAGTGGTTTAAAGATTTCATTGGCTTTAAATCTTTGATCTATTTGAAATATATTTAGGTATAAAACGTAAATTGGAATTCAACATAGTAATTTCTCTTTTTCTCCCATATTTTTTAATTGGTGCAGGTACTTACTGATGGGATTTGTTGTTACATATTCATACATGTACACGATACACAATACAACAATAAAACTTGGCCAGTATCACTCTGTAGCATTTTCCCTTCCTCCTGACCTCCCACCCTTGGGCCCTTTCCTCTGCAGATCTGCCTTTGATTTTCATAAGAACCCCCACCTTTCTTTTCCTTTTTCCTTTCTAGCTTCTGCACATGAGAAAAATCATGCAACTCTTGACCTTCAGATTCATTATTGGTATATTGGAAAGGTATTGATTTTTGGAGGTTGATTTCATAACCTGCTACTTTGCCAAATTTATTAGCTCTAGTTGTCTTTTGGTGGAGTTTTTTTTAGATCTTCTAGGTATAGGATTATATCATCTGTGAACAGTGATAATTTGACTGCTTCTTTTCCTATTTTTATCCCTTTTATTTCTTTCTCTTGTCTAATTGCTCTGGCTAGAATTTTAGCTCTATATTAAATAAGAAGTGTGAGAGTGGACCTCCTTGTCTTATCTCAACATAATAAGTTCTACAACCACATTTATTAAATAATCTACCATTTCCTCTGATCTGAAATACTAACCTTATGAGAAAACAAATTGTCATGCATGTGTGGGTAAAAATGAATCTGTGTGTGTGTGTGTGTGTGTGTGTGTGTACTCTGTTATGTCATGTAGATTTGCATGTTATTCAATTGCCAGTATTTATCTGTTTATACTGTTTCTTGATTATTCTTACAGTATTTCTTACTTTCTGCCTTACACTATAGTTCTTTGTATACATGCCCTATCTTCTCTATTAGATTAAAGTTCTTTAAGGGCAGAGGAAGTGTCTTATTCTTTTTTTGTGAGATTCCTAAGCCTATCTTTACTGAGAATTGTGTTCAATCAGCATTTATAGTTTGAATAAATTGAAAACTAGATTTTTAAATTCACAGAAATGTCAAGATCTTTCATACCTCTCATTTTTAGGCCATTTCCCACCCCTAGAGGGGCACTCCTGGAGCTTTCTCTCTTCCTTCCTAAGATTATTAACTGTATCACCCATTTGAAGTTATCCTCTCCAGAGGACAGATGAGCTCAGTCTGTCCTCTACTTACAATACCCAGTCAGTCTCTGGTACAGAGTTAGGTGTGTAGGGAAATTCTGAAAATACTATCAAAAAGAACAATTTCAGAATTTGTAACAATTAACACAATGCTTTTAAATCACATTAATTTCTGAAGTTATTTCTCTCAAGAATCATTTCTCTTAACAACCTGATCCTTTTTTTAATTTGCAAATTTTGTTCAAACTTATTTATATTTTTATTTATTTTTAACTCTGGTAAAATTTTACCATTTTAACCATTTTTAAGTGTGTAGTTTGGTGGCATTGAACACATTTACATTGCTGTGTGACCATCACTAACATCCCTCTCCAGAACTTTTCTCATCTTGTTAAAGTGAAACTCTGTACCCATAAAACTACTCCATTTCCTGCCTCCCGTCAGGCCCTGGAAGCCACTGTTTCATTTTCTGTCTTTATGAATGTGACATCTCTGGGTGCCTTCTATTTGTGGGATCATGTACCTTCTGTGACTGGTTTATTTCACTTAGCACAATATTCTCAAGGTTCATCCATGTTCTAGTATGTAACAGAGCTTCCTTTTTAAGACTGAGTAATATTCCCCTTCATGTATATACCACAATGTTTATCTCTCATCTGTTGATAGATACTTGAGTGCTTCCACCTTGTGGCAACTGTGGATAATGTTGCCATGAACATTAGGGTACACTGTCTGCTCCAGGCCCTGCTGTCAGTCTTTTGGGTGTGTACCAGGAAGTAGAATTGCTGGATTCTAGTCTAAGTTTTTTGAGAAACTGCCATACTGGTTTACATAACAATGGCACCATTTTACATTCCCACTGTCAGTCCTCAGGGGTTCCCGTTTCTCCACAGCCTCATCAACACTTGCTGTTTTCTGGGATTTGTGTTGGTTAGTTTGTTTTCCTGTTTTGTTGTTGTTGTTGTTGTTTAATAATATGCATTCTCATGGGTGGTTTTGATTTTCATGTCTCTAATTATTAGTGGTGCTGAGCACCTTTTCCTGTGTGAAGTGGCTATTTGTACATCTTCTTTGGAGAATGCCTATTCAAGACTCTGACCCATTTGGGAGGGGGTACTGGGAATTGAACGCGGGGGCACTCAACCACTGAGCCACATCCCCAGCTCTATTTTGTGTTTTATTTAGAGACAGGGTCTCACTGAGTTGCTTAGTGCCTCACTTTTGCTGAGGCTGGCTTTGAACTTGTTATCCTCCTGCTTCAGCCTCCTGAGCTGCTGAGATTACAGGCATGTGCCACCAGATCTGGCTCTGACCCATTTTTAAATCCAGTCCTGTTTTTTGGTTGTTGTCAAGTTATAGGGTTCTTTCAACATTCTGGATCCTAATCTCTTTTCAGTAGTTTGCAAATATTCTCTCTCATCCCATGAAAGTTCCCTTTTTACTCTCATCAGTATCCTTTGACTTACAAAAGTTTTAACTTTGTACTTCAATTGACCTTTAATTATTAGTAGTATTATTATTTTGATGCCACGTTTTTCGGGTCATATCCAAAAACAACCCGTCAATCTGATTTTGCAATACAGACTCCCACGTAGGTGCTCATCCTAAATATTAGAAGTTCTACATCATCTTCAAGCAGCAAATGTTGATAGTTTATTTTTTTAAATGTGATTTTGATCAGGAATTATATTGCAATTATTGGGGATGTTTGGATATTATCTTTGTGTTGTACCTCACTGACTAATAAGAGAGCCTGGCCGGGTGTGGTGGCGCACGCCTATAATCCCAGCACTTGGGAGGCTGAGGCAGGAGGATCGCAAGTTCAAAGCCAGCCTTAGCAATTTAGCAAGGCCCTAAGCAACTCAGTGAGACCCTGTCTCTAAATAAAATACAAAATAGGACTGGGGATGTGGCTCAGTGGTAGAGTGCCCCTGGGTTCAATTCCCAGTACCAAAAAAAAAAAAAGAGCCTGGGTGGGCCAATTATATAGGTTTTTCTACAGAGTATGAAAGTATATGTCCTGAGGCTGAGGCACAGGATCACAGGTCAAAGCCAGCTTCAGCAACTTAGTGAGGCCCTAAACAATATAGTGAGACCCTGTCTCTAAATGAAATATATAAAGGGCTGGAGCTGTGGCTCAGTGGTTCAGTTCCTAGGAGAGAGAGAGAGAGAGAGAGAGAAAGGAAGGAAGGAGAAAGAAAGAAAGAAAGAAAGAAAGAAAGAAAGAAAGAAAGAAAGA